>JAQGAZ010002252.1:0-19341 GCA_034692225.1 Polydesmus complanatus
GGCTGGTAGCTTTGTGCAAAACATGCTACAGTACGAAATGATGATTGGCATGTACGATATTCCATTTCCTTTTCTCGTTGCCCCCTCCCTCCCCTGCAACTACTTCACCGAAACAATAACATTAATTTCATATTAATAGCTGCATTTAATATTGATATATTTATTCGTTTTCCTCTAGCATCAATAATCAAAGGGATGCGTGACATTCTCGACCTTCAAAAAATAATATTACTTTCTTCCTTCGCTTCGGCACACACAACCGACAACGTTTATCCAGTAAATTAAACACGATAGACCGTTTATACCAGTAAATAGCAAAATTCAAAACAAAAGAAACAAATAACTTTTTAAAAAGTACTATAATATATACGTTTCCTAATTAATTGCAAAATCGTAATTAAATTCGCCGCTTTAAATAATCAAAAAAAAAAGAGAGAGCAATAAAAATTCCAGAATAAGTCAAACGACGATTTTCCAATCGCAACTAATTGCACAAAATTTAAAATCACATTTAAAAAAAGTGACAATTTAATTAAACTATAATACAGTAATCGTTAACTCGTCCTATCTAAAAAAAAATAAATAAAAATCCAATTAAAATAATAAATGTTTTGATAAAAAAAAAAAAAAATAGCGATTGTTAAGTGAAAAATGTTATTCGATCGCAGTCGTCGTTCAATCGGAAAAATGTTTCTATGAATGCTATTACGGCGTCGACTCGCTCCAATTAACGTCGCTTCCATTAATGTTCTTCAGCGAAGTCTTGATCAAATTATGACAGCAATTAATTAGGTGCAAAGTCTACTTGAGTCTTATTTCTCAGTCAGCTCGTTCGCGCAGTTCCCGACTCCAATTTCGATCGAACAACGTACTTGACTGATAGATCAAACTTACTGAAACCCAACCACTCCAAAATTATTAATTAGTCTACCTCCCTTTTTGTCTGTCGACCAAATAACATCTTTCTCAAAATTTAATAACATTCTTTTATCAAAAAAAAAAAAAAAAAAAACCCACACACACCGCTACAAAAAAATAATAAAATAAAACTTCAATCGTCAACAATATAATTTTTTGTTCAATTCCCACCTGTTGGAACAACTAATATTTAACAAGCAATCAACATTTTATTAAGCTTACGCATTAAGAAATACCCTCAGCGATAAATTGGCGAACTAAAAAAGAAAAAAAAAAAGAAGAAGAAATTAGTTGGTAACTGAATTAACTTAATGTCGTTAAAAGCTTGGTCTATTATTGACGCTAAATTGATGAGAGCTGATAAGAAAAAGAAACTGAGTGCAATTAACTTTTACGAGCCTTAAAATTCCTTCAAAAACAATGCTCTGTAATTATCGCCAAAGTTAACTATCGGCGCATAAAAAAAAAACGCCCCAAATAATTGTCGATTTACTTAAAAGATCAAACGATGTCGTTCGCTTAATAAAAACAAAGCGACAATTCATTTCCAATTTGTAATAAACAAAAAGTAAAATCACAAAAAAAAAAAGTTAAATGATATTTAATCACTGATGGCGGATTGATGCGAACCCATTAAATTTACAGGTCGTTTATTGACGTGCTGAAACATTTATTTTGGTGCGACATTTTGGATAAAGTGACAATTAAACAAAAAAGTTGCGAGTGACCCGTGCACCGGGTTTCTTCCAAGAAATCGCGTTGGTTCAGCGCTCTACTACTCTTCCTTCTACTCACTCCTCACCATAAACGTACCCTAAGGACTGAACATCATGACTACTGCATTGCAGTAGAATATACTGTAGTGAAGTTGCGTCGGAGTAGCACATGACGCCGTGCCCTAGCATACCATAGTGTACAAATGAACATCTAACTATATACTCAACATGCAGTTTGTGCTAAGCTGTGCGCATCCATTATTATTACACGATACGCGCCTAATACCGTTCTACCAAAATGTACTCGCATAGATCTATCAAAATAGGACGGAGAAAAGAAAATGCGAGAGACAGAAATTGAGCGTAGTGTAACGAATCAGAGCACCCATTACCTATGTATTTTTTGACCAGCAGCCAAATTGCAGGAAAGATCTAAGAATGGACATGCGCTACCTGCTCAAAATAAACCCCCCGGCAATTTTCAATCGTTCTTTAAAAATATCAAAACATTAAATAGATAATTTATCGTCGATCACGATCACGCGTCCGAATCTCACCCTCGAAATTTCAAAATGAAGGAAAGGAGTGGGGAGAATGGGGGGAGAAAGAAAAGCATCGTTTAAAAAAATAAATGGTGGGTGAAAACGTCTTTCTTAATCATCAAAATCCTCTTTGATGGGTCAATTTAAGTGGTGATGGAGGCGGGGGAGGAGGAGGAGACGTAATCAAAGTGGCATTCAAATGGGTTGCGCAGCCTCGATGACAGCTGCTATTAACGCCAACAGAGAAAAGATTTATTGCATTAAACCTGTTGCTGCTCGATCGGTTGGTTTCAACTTCTTTTCCAGCAGAGCAGCAACAGCAGCAGCAAATCTCCCGAACCAGTCTACAACCCGAAACCGCAAGTCCTCGTGAAATATGTTTCCTCGACTGTCGCCAGAAACATCCTCAACAAATCAATTTCAACAATTATTATTCTTTTGAAAAAAGAAAAAAAAATATTCTGTTTGATGCTTTACAAATCGTAATTAATTAAAAAATATAATAATTAAATTCGAGCTTCTTTTTCATTTTATATTTTGCTAGTAACTATTATTTTAATATTTAATTGCCGTTTTTTTTTTGTCGTTACATAAAATATGTAGTGGTTTTCAATTTCATTAAAAAATATGTACGGTAATAATTAATTATTCAAGGCGCATGCTAAGGTTGTCCAGGTGATTAAATAATTGTATCAGGATAGTTTTCATTAACATTTTTATATACCGGTAAATAAAAAAAAAAAAAATCGTTAAATTTCTTTGCTACCAGAATAATTAATTTAAAACTCGTTTCACACTCATGTCAATTTTTTTATACACCGTGCAAAACCCATGTACAGTGTAACAATTTGTGAACGCAAAACTAGGTAAAAAATATTTTTTCTGAATTATTGAGCTTTTACTTATTAATGGAAAGTACTCAACTTGAATTTTGCGAGCAGAACTCAGCAACAATTATATAAACAAACAAAAAAAAAATAATGTAAAAAAAATTGAAAATATTTAACTGAATTTGTTAACTAGCAAACGTACGAGATTTGTTTTTTCTAGCTCGTAAAAGTAACGTAAAATATTGATTCGCACAATTAAAAGAATTTAGAATCATGTAACTAATACGTGTATTTAACTAATTTTATTTTCTCACATGCCAAATGTAATCACGCTAAGAAAGTGACCTTAATCTGGTTTCTAGCATCAAACTTGAGAAAGGGGACCAGGGAATTAATTATTTTGGAAGGACAACTCGTATACTGTATTATATAAATGACCTCCTTAGTATTATAATGTGTTAATTCTTTATTACATTTTCCTTTCTAAAAAAAAAACAATTTTTTTTTAAATTAATTTTAAACCAAAATTAAGCAATCCTGTGGCTTTTACAAACTATACAGATTACAAGTCATCCTTTCAAGGAATCAAGGGTGGAAAATAAAATAAAACACAAGAATCGTGATGCTGTCTTATTAAATACAGTAATTAAAATAATAATAATAAAAAAAAATAAATTTATAAAGCTGCACATGCGCACACCTTTTTTTTTTCAACCTGTTTAAATTTCAATCTAGCTCTGATAGTTGTTGCTATTAAAAACTTAAATCAAAAATGCTAAATTAGTAAATCCAATAGCTACGACACAATATACCGTGTTGCCATCGGACTTTTAAAATAGGTTTCGATTGATGAAACTAATTCCAAATTTTTAGTATAAACGCAAAAGATTTGGTGGAAATGCTTCCATAAAACCTTCGTTTCGCCTCTAAAACTTGATTTTTGGACTTGGCCGAATTTGAAAATTCCATTAAAATTTGATTCGCGAAGAAACAGCTACCTGTATCTAATCCAGCAATTTATTTATCTTCATTGAAAATTTAACTACCGGTACTTGCACAAGGCATCTGACTTTATTCTTTCTAAAAATCAAAATTAATACCCAAATCTCAAGTGAGCATAAAATAAATCCGAGTCTAGATCCAATTTTTTTTTTTCTTGGCAAACAACATAAATGTCAGTAGCCGATTCATAGCGTCAATATTATATTACGTATAGGTATATAAAACCTCAGCGACTTGTCTGCACTCAGTTTACCGGTAAATTCATTTCAATTTCGAATTTACAACCCCCTAATTGGGTTTTAAAAAAAATAAACTTGTTGATGTTAAGTATTACGACCGTAAATATAAAAACAGATGAATAATTGAGAGCGAAGCATAAACACCGACTTCTCAAGACAAAAGACAATATTTTTTTTATTACTAGGAGTGGTTTTGTGCGTTGTGCACGCGCAGTCTATTAAACGTTGAACTGTCATTACAAACTCGCATAGCTTTATCATTATTTGCGCCCCGACCCGACTAATTGCATCCGGAATTCGGACTAGTTGAACATTTTGGCGAGAACACTGTTCACGTAATGCGTCTTCTAACCTAACTGCACCGTACATATACACCATCGCAGCATCGAGCGAAAACTTTTTATAAGGACATAACGTGCCACCGGGATTTGTCAATTACCAGCTGTAAACCGTTATGACACGGCACTTTGCCTTACCAGAATCACAAAAAGCCTACATAATGCTCATTAATTAACAACTTCATTATATATTTAATAAACAGAGTCCAACCTAGTCTGGCGCTAATCAATGTAAACATTCGAAAAATAGCTTAAATTAGAGTAGGAAAGAAAGAAAAAAAAAAAATTGCGAGTCTAAATAACAATGATAAATCGTTCGCGACTCAACAAAACAAAGGCTTTAAAGCCATTCTCTTTGCAAAAATAATAATAATAGAAAATTATTGTGCCACCATATTTACGTCGGTAAACAAGAGTGGAATTAGACAACGCCCTGTCAACAATCATTTATTTAAACTGATAGGTGGAGCCCGGAATTATCGTTTTCAAAATCTCGTATCTTTACCCAAAAAAATAAATAAATAAATAAAGCTCTCAAATATTATAATCTAAAAAAAAAAAATAATAATACAATACTGTATTTACAAATAATTTTAAACTTTCAGTAGGTCAATAACATCGCTTCAAAACAAAACAAAAAAAAAAATAATGCAAGCACATGACAAATCTATTGTCAATTTACAAAATAACCCAAGTTAATATTAACAATGATTATTAATTTTCATCGATTACTAGGAGTTGTCCCAATGTTGAAGGAATAACAAAAATGAGCTCGGATGCAAATATGTAATAATGATTAAATTTAATGTAAGGTACTTTATCTGAAATACGAGTACACTCGGATCTAGCTTATGTTTTAGATTCATTCTCCCACCAATAGAAACCAATAACAAACCACTAAATGAATCCCATAGGAAACCATGCAAATATAGAAGGTAACTTATCGAACTAGTATTTTCTACCAGAAACTTTTCACATTCCATTACATGTATTGTGCAATACATAGTAATACAAAAACATTTTAAATACCGGTATATAAAAATGCACCATCTATGTTTATAAAAAGTTCTTTTAAAATTAAAAATTAAATAATTTTTTTTTATATCAAAATAAAACAAATTGGCATAGGCGATACTTCAAAAATTAGATGATGCTGAGTGGTATACGATACCAGTAATTACAACTTGCAAAGTGAAATACTGTAATTAAAAAAATAAATCACCTTCAAATCGTTCGCATTTAAAAATATTTTCAAAAACCATTATAAAAAAGCTTGTTATGCTTCCTTTAAAAATGTAAATAATTTACATAAGTTTAATGTACACGCACCGTCACTGAATTTTTTAATTACTGGCATCAACGAATTAAACCCAAAAAAGTTTTTTTAAAAAAAAAAAAATGCAATTGGCACTTTCCCGTATTCATTCATTTATCTCAGTAAAACGATACATCGAGATTCCGCCAATATCAAAATGTCTTTAAACTTTCATTCGAAAAGTGCGCTCACATTTGTATGTAAATAACGGCAAATTGGAAGCCAAAAAGTTTAACAAATTTAATAAGTAAAAAAAAACCAACGATCAAAAATATAAAAAAAAAAATTAGGCGGCTCGAGCAATATGATAATAACGGCATTTAATGTTAAATCAATTATGATAATTAAAAATAGGGCTCCACCCAACAAATTTAGTCCGTATTATTTTGGCGCTTTCTCTTTTATCGCTGACGTCACATCACCTACCGACATTATATTATTATTCTCTCGTCGAATTATACGGTTCGCGTACATAACAGGACACACAACATTACAGTTACAGTGCAGCTTGTCCTCTTTTTCTTTTAATACTATTGTCTGCCCTTCCAAATACCTTTTTTTTTTTTTTTTTTGCATTTAATTCATTCGCGTAATTCATCTTTCGACATTTAGGTATTGGTGGTTTTTTTGGCAAACATCAGGCAGACATTCACTACAACCCTCTTCTATCAAAAACTGTGCACTACACTATATATTTTGTTGCGATCTCTTTTTAACCGCATTTAATTTTCTTTTTTTTTTTTTTTTCGGGACTAAACCCAAACATCCCACACTGCAACGCCTCGCTTAACTTCACTATTGGGTATAGAAAAACATTACTGTGCCAAAAAATTTTCTTTCGTTTCTCCATTTTGGCAATAAATTTTCCCTTCCTCATTCCCTACACTCGATGCAATAAAAAAAAATATGGCAAATTTTAGTCTTATGACCAAAAAAAAAAAAAAAAAAAAATTTAAAATAAAAAACACAAACAGAATTAAGAAAAAATATTCTTCTATAAAAATAACTATTCGCAAAAATGTAAAAAAAAAAAAAAATTAAATTAAAACGCATAAACATCGGAATGCATTTTTTTTTATATATCGAGCCACCTTTAAAAAGCAAATTTAAATTTTTAAAAAATATATACAGGGTATATTCAAGGTTGACGTATCATAAAAAATCTGCCTGTGTGGTTCGGAATCGTTATCTGCCTACGTAAATAAATGGCATTGGTGAATTAGCAGTCAAAATGTGAGTAAGATTTACGCCAGTCACAATTACAATTTATTTTTAAAAAAAAAATAAAATAAATAAGGAAAAAAATTTAAAAAAAAAAAAATAAATAAAATATCCGGATCTTACGCAATTGAAAATTCTGGTTGTTAAGAAACCGCGATAAAAATCTTTATAGCTGAGTGATCAATATGAAATTCATAAGTCAATGTTACGGAGAATTTTTCCACGTTCAACGTGACTTCGTTATTGAGTACCCCTCAAAAAAAAAAAAAATTTCTATTTTTCAGCTGCGAGCTAACATTAAATTTTTAATTTATGACTTATAAATCTCATGTAAATTCCAATATTTGCTGGGAACAGTCGTAGTAGTGTCTGCGCGTCTTTTCAAACAACTCGTGTGCAAGAAACCAATAAAACGTCTCCCATCAATCGATACATCGAGTGAAAAACTCTTTCTCAGCACAAAAAAAAAAACTGGTTCTTATTATTAAAAAAAAAATAATAATAATAATAAGTTCTCTAAAATTAGTTCGCCCATGAAAATAAATAATTACCGGTACGTATTTTTAACGTTAATATCGAACGTCATTATTATGAACTATTACATCACCTGACTTAAATTTTTTTTCCCCTCCTATATAAACTGAGAAAATTAGAGACCAACAATTTATATCAACAAAAGTGTCATTTCCACCAGTCAAAAACTCGTCGGCGTTTTTCATTTCCCGTTAAACGCTTTTTTTTTTCTCTCGCTCTCTTTCAAGGTAATATACCTCAACGAGCCTCGTCGATCCCGACGTAGTATCAGCGTAGATAAAATGACTGCACGTACGGGTGTGCACTAGTTCTATTCTTAGGAATGGTTCACGAAGCTATTTCACTCCGTATAAAATTAAAAAAACACACTTCCCCAACCAACAAAACAAAACAATTATGAGAGAGAAAAAGATTCAATTGATTTACCTCGAGATGATAATTTTTTGGTATTGATAATTTTGGCAGCAAATTCTAATCCGGTCGACTTTTGTACACATCTCCTCACTACTGAAAATGCACCTCTGAAAAGATAAATAAAAAAATATATCAAAATTAATAAAATGATGTTGATACTATATTAAATTTAAACAAACAAAAATTTTTTAAAAAAAAAAAAAAATAAAAGAGAGAACGTGTTCGTTTTACTGCAGTAAGCATTAGCTTGATTTCGCATTTACAAAAATAATTTGAGCAATTTAAATTCTGGTCTCATAAAAACTACGCAATGCAAAAATTAAAATTAAAAAATGTTATCAAAATAAAAAAGGGAGGAATAAAAAATCAGGCGAGTGGAAATAACGCAATTATTATGATAAATTCTTCCGGCTCGTTTCATAAAACATCTGAATAATAATTATTATTAAACAGTATTTGCATAATAAAAAAATATACGAAACAAATCTCGTCTTAAATCCTCCCGCATACATTAAAAAATATTAAATTACCCATTCAATATTATAAACAATAACATCTAAAAAAAAATAATTATTAATAATAATACTGTACATGTACTGCAATAATAAAAAAAAAAGAGTTAATTTACGAGAGAATCATATAGCCATAATAGGAGAACACATTCACCTAGTCGTAAATCAATTTCATTCAATTCAACCCAACTTTAAATGCTGAATATTAATTAATGTCTAACGTCCACTCCAATATTTCCATACCAAACAAACGCAGGAAATCCTTTAAATATTCTATAATTTCAATCAAAAAATTTGAATTTTTGTTTATAATAATAATTATAATGGAAAAATAATTTCCACACAATTTTCAAGTAACCAATTTTTTTTTTTTAATAAATTATTATCGGTGCAGAATTTTTTTTTTTTCAAAATTTATTTTCAATGCTTTTTATCATTCATCACATGGATGATTAATTAAGGCGACGCTATACTTTAAGCAGACCGCCTCGAGCAAAAAAAAAAAATAATAATAATTATGAAATTGCACAAATGAATAATGAAAAACAAAAAAGCCAAGGTCTCAAAATTCTCGCATTTATTATTTAATAGTTTGCAGTGTGCAGATCTAGAGATTAATTCCGACGTCTGGCGGACTTTTTCCATCTTCTCTCTCTAAATCATTTTCAATGATATTAACTAATATAAAAAAAAAAGTATATTTTGCCGCTCATAAACTGGCGAATACTTTTTTTGGGGATAGTCCGAATATGAAAAAAAAAATATATGTCATCGGCCAACAACATATTGTTATCTCGTTACACTTGAAAGACGAAGAAAGAAAAAAATTTCATCTCTCTCTCTAGCATCGTTCGTAGATTCCCCTGTAAAATCTTTAAAAAGCCTATGCATGTACAGTATAGGATGCAGTTAACTCTCTCTTCTCTATCATCCTTCTCTCCATCTCTTCCTCACACATGCCACTGCGGATTTTTCATACACAAATTTCCATCCCACTCTCTCCGCAGCGACGCATCCATGTGCACACCTCACTTGCGAATGAATAATTAGGTACACTTACTTTCCTAACTCCTCTTTCAAATCGTAATTGTCGCTAAACTTGGTTGACGATGCTGGAGCAGCCATATTGATTTCAATGAACCGTTATTCGCGGGAGTTGAAAAAGGGAAGATCAAAATCCTATCGTGCGATCGGCCAACGACAGAGGTATCACACTAAAACGAACAGTTCGGCATTTTCAATCGAAATTCGGTGATTTTTGTTTGCGCTCCTCCCCCCCTTTGCCTGCTTCCTTTCACGATTTGCGGTCAAATTGTCGCGAATGTCGAGGACACCACCACCATTCCAAGGAGAAAAACATTAAATTCGAGCATGAAACGTATTTTACCAACACTCCGCAATAATCCTCTATAAACAGACAGCCAGAAATTCACAATCAACAGCCTTTATATAATAGGTTATTTCGATTAACGTTTTTAGGGCCAAAGCGCCGATGAAATTATCTTTCAGGGTAGAAAGCTGAATTTGTTTCTTTTAATGTTAGGCTCCGATTAAATATAATATTGTCAACTACTTTATTTTTTAAATTAAATTAACGGCAAATATATATTTATGTTTTATTGATATTATTTTTATTTTGATGAAATAATTAAAAATTATGCTGTTTACTGTGCTTTCAGAATATATAAAAATTTCACTGCGCATGAGCACATGCAGCTGGCAAGATCTGTGTTTGCCGCCAACAAAAAGACAAAAACGCTAAAGGTTTTGCTGCGGAATGCATTTTGTGTAGTTGGCTAAAATAATAAAAAAAAAATTAAAACAATGTAAGTTATTATAATATTTTAAAAAACAAATATTATTACAAAGAAAAATTAACAATTAAAAAATAAATTAGGAAATTGATATTTAAATCCGGTTATATCATAAGAGCAAATTTTAAAAAGCGTTTGCGTTTTATATTAGTTTTTTTTTTTGCAATTCCGCTTTTTGGCGATTACCATTTTCAGTGTGTTTGGACGGTAAATTATTAAATAAAAATGCAATTGTAGCTTTACTTTTAGCTTGTTTTGATTTTTGATGGTTTCAATAGTTTTATGTTAAGCTTCATTTTGTAATTTGTCTACATTATCTAGCATTTAAAATATCTAACCGCAGAACTATTATTACAAAAACGTAAGTACTGTACTGTACAGTGTGTTGGAGCAGTTGCTTTGATTAATATTGTCAATTATTTGTTATCTTCTTTTTTAATTTAATTATATGTTTTAACGGTTTAAACATTTTTTTAAAGGAAAAACGTTTGGCATGTTACGAATGCGTTATCTTTTACGCATACGCTTTGTGAGATAATAAGCCAGTTGATAAGTAAGTAATTATCTGATCCGCTTAAAAGTATCGATTTAATACTGAATTTCTTTAATGAATTCAAAATTGTTTTATATTTACCAATAGATAAATATGATTTTATATAATAAATGGCTTCATCAATGACGAATGTAGAAATTGAAGCGGCGTTGAGAAAAGTATTAAAACTTCAGTTGACTGAAGAAACATCAGATCAACCGAATCAAGCTCTTGGTAAGGACAATAATATAATACCAACGACGAAGAATTGTAAGCTACAAAAAAATAATGGAATCACAAAGAAATTAAAAGACGCGCCTTTGTCATCTACGGCGGATATTGCAAAAACGTTAGATAACCAAACGTCTTTAGGAATTAGAAAAGATGGAATGCTCAGTTTGTCAGAAATTGAAGATCGATCGGCGAACGGTAATTATTTAACTTTGGCAAATTAATGCCCTTTTGCTTTATAAATTTTGAATTTAGTTTTATTAGGAAAAAATAATAACGAAACGGTTCCTGAAAATGTTTCTCACAAGAAAAAGAGGCAAAGAAGTAAAAAATTTAAATCGGGGGATTTGAAAAATCAACAAATCGAAGATTTAAAATGTGAAACCGAGGCGTTTCGAATTAAAAATGACAGAAGGCTAGTTAATCAAAAAGATAATGAAAAGAAAATTGACCAACCGTCTTTGCTGAAAGCCGATATTGCATACGATGACATTTTTAGTGAAAAAACTATTCTAAATTTATCAAATTCTGCATTGGAAGTTGCAGTATCTGCGGAGCAAACCGAATCTAAAAAAACGTTAACTGTAAAATTAAAATCTCCAGTCAAACAACCGAGAACGGACAAAACGAAATTAATATCGGATAAAAGTATTACAGACTCGTCAATTGCAAAACTGAATGAAGCGCTTAGAAGTGGAAATAGTTCATCAAGTGCGCATAAGCTAAAACATGACTCGGCAAACGGTATTTAATTTATTTTAATTTGCGTTCTATTTATAAATTGAGAATAAAATCACATTGTAGATATCGATTACGATAAAAGGAAAATGTACCAGTCTTCCAGTGAGAATTTAAGAAAGCCCGACAATGCTGTTAGAGGTAATTGAATTATTAACCAAGTGATAAATTAAATCTGCCAACTCGCTTTTGTTTATTTAGCTTTAGATCGTTTAAATTTGGCCATGTTGGACAAAATGCCAACACACGCATTGCCAGTAGAAGTAATTTTCATAATTGAGCAGCAGTATATATTTCCTTTAAATAAGGTTAATACGGTATTCGGATAAAAATCTTTTATTCTGATGACATTATAATAATTATTAACTGAATTATTAGAAATCTTCGAGGCAGCCTAAAGCAAGGTATCTATGCCGCCTTTGTGAATATCACTGCAACAATTTGCCTACGTGTAAACGGCATATGGAAAGTCCCAAGCATCTTTCTTCTATGCAAGTAAATAAATGAAAAAAATCGCTAAATTATTTTAATTCTAGCTAAACAATTATTGTATTTTTTATTATCGAAAAGGGGAAGTTATTAGTAAGTACGTTGAAACAACTTCCATTTGCATGCGAATATCAGTTAGAAGCTATCAATAAGCTTCTTGAAGAGGTTTACGATGGAAGACGGTTAAAAGTAGAGGATGTTAAAAATAGACGTTGTATAGTAGACAGACTGGAAGAACTGTTTAAAGAAAAGCTACCTGGTAAGATAGTTTGTGCTTCACGTTATTTATAATGATTTTTGATGTCGAATCATTTTTGAATTTTAGATAATTGTAAAGTAAAATTATTTGGTTCGTCCGTTAGTCAGTTGGGCTTAAGTGGCTGCGATGTTAACATTAATATATCTGTTCCAACATCTGACGGTTTACATCCAGGGTCAATTTTAAAAGATGTTTATTTAGTTCTTGCTAATCATTCTGAAGAATTTGGTGAACTAATTGCTGACTATGAGGCTAAATTGCCTTCTATTTATTTTAAACATTTAACGAGTGGATGTAATTGTGTTATTGGAATAAATAATACTGCTGCCTTACAGACTTCCGAATTACTTCGAGATTATGCTTCTCTCGATGAAAGAGTTAAAGTGCTGTGTGTTGCCTTAAGATACTGGGCGAGGGTAAGGGGGTTTTTTTATTTATCAAGGTATCTTTAAGTTTGAATTAATTTCTTGATTTTTTTTCTGTTTAGATTTGTTATATTGATCGACAACAGGAATGTACTTTACCTCCGCATACTTTTGATATAATGGTTATTTATTGCTTACAACGCCAATCGCCTCCGGTTTTACCAGTTCTTTGCGATGTAGAGAATAATCAGTTAAAACCGAAAGAAATTATGAAAAGTTGGGTGGTCGAAAATTCTATGTCTATAGCACATTTGTGGATAGAGATGCTGCGATTTTACGCGATTTATTTTCCTAATAGTGGAGTTGTGATTTCAATTAGAACACTAAATCCAATACAAACTTCAAGAAAAAACTGGAGAAATCGAGTATTTTCAATTGAAGGTATTATAGTATAAATTATTTAAATTACCGGTACGTGTTACTAAATGGTTTTTTTTATATTTTACAGATCCTTTTATACTGTCTAGAAATTTAGCGAGGAATATCAGCTCTCAGAATATCAACGATTTTATCTTAAATTGTTTTAAATTAACTTTTAAGTACTTTGGAATTCCACAGTTAATAACCGGACCTTTATTTGATTACATTGATGAACCAGCAAAAACTAATTCGATATCTCATAAAAGGCAAAATTGCTTGCAAGTAATTGAATCCATTGCTAATCTTACAGTTGATGAAACGCAAAAATTGAAGCAGCTACGTGAACGTTCTGATGGCTTGGACGAAACTACTTTTGATAGTGATAGTGATACTTCTGATACCAACGATATAGAAACTAGTGATTTGTCAACATCGCAAAAAGACTGTGAAAATTCTGACGATAACGATGTGCAAGCAAGTACTTCTAAAGAAGGCGAGAGCGAAAAATCTTCTAAAGCAGCTGAAACTAATTCAAACAAGAATAAAAATATGGTTAACCCTTTTCCGGCTTTGCCATTATCTACCCCACCAGAAATAATAGAATTGATCAACGGTGTGAAAAAAGAAGATTATGTTTATGAATTTCAATTTAAAACATTTACAGGCGGAAAGGTTAGCCTTAACCTTTTGTATAATTTCAAATTTTTAATATTTCTTGTTCGTTATCAGCGGCCAATTATCGAGTGTTCAGTATGTCATAAACGCGATCATGTCCGAAAAGATTGTCCTGACGAAACTCTCCCAGCATTGTGTGTTCTGCCTTTAATGAATCAGGAATTTTTGGAATCAATTTCTGTTGCTTGCAACGAAATACATCGTACGTATCAATTTCTGATTGGAATTATTTTTATGACATTTTTTTAAACTGATCTTAGAAATGTTGTCACCTACTTCCTTTGAGTGGAATAGCAGAAAAGCTCTTCTTAAGGAACTCCAAACATTTATTCGCAAGTTTTACTCTGATGCCACTGTCGAACTCTTTGGTTCGTCTTGTAATGGATTTGGCTTTAAAAACAGTGATCTTGACATTTGCTTAACGTTTGACGGAAACGTTGCGGGAAAGGTATAATTTTATAAATGTTAAGAGGTTTTTATTAATTTTTAATTCTAATAAAATGTTTAGGGCATTAATTTTGTAGATATCATTATGAATTTGGCGGAAAAATTTAAACAAATGAAAGTATTTGCTATGGTTATCGCTATACCAACTGCAAAAGTACCTATCGTTAAGTTTTCCCATATGAAAACGCGAATGGAGTGTGATATAAGTCTTTATAACACTTTGGTAAATATCTTTAGAAGATATTTACAGTAATTGAATTAATTATTATTAAAGAAGTTTTTTCCTCTACCCAATATTTTTACAGGCCAAGTGTAATACGCGGATGTTACGAATGTATTCTGAGATCGATCCTAGAGTAACAATTTTAGGATTTACTATGAAATATTTTGCAAAAGTAGAATTAAATTTATTAAAAATTGCCAAGTTAACAGATATAATTATACTTGTTTTTTTTTATATAGTTATGCGACATTGGTGACGCTTCTCGAGGTAGTCTATCATCGTACGCATATACTCTTATGGTGTTGTATTTTTTACAACAGAGAAATCCTCCAATAATTCCTGTTTTACAAGAGGTGAGTCAATATTTCAGAAATTTTTAATAAGAAGATGATGCTGTTTTATCGTATGACAAAATTAAAGCAGAACATTTTATTTTTGGGCGTATTTTATTCCTTAAAAAATATTGCAATGCAATTTGGTACTTGATATTGTGATTACAGTATTTACCAATCTTAATTAATTTACTTATTTTATAGTATATCTTTTAATTATTGATTATAGTTATGTGACGAAGGTTCAAAACCTGAAACCAACATGATTGATGGATGGAATGCGTGGTACTATTCAAAATTGGAAACTCTGGTAAATGCAAGGCAAAAACAAAATAATAGTTTAATCACGGTATAACTTTTTTTTTAAATTAAATAGGATGACGTTTGGCCTCATAGAGGCAAAAATACGGAATCTGTTGGGGAATTGTGGTTAAATTTATTAAAATTCTACACTGAAGAGTTTAATTACAAAGAAAATGTAATTAGTATTCGACAAAAAAAGATTCTTACACGATTTGAAAAATTATGGAACTCGAAGTGTATTGCTATCGAAGGTGGTCTTTCGCTTTAATAACTTTTGATAGGTGTTCTAATGCTATTTTGTCTTTCAGATCCTTTTGATTTAAATCATAATTTAGGAAGCGGAGTTTCTAATAAAAGTAATTAATAGACAATAATAAATTTTAAATCCTGTTGTAAATGTCTAAAAATAATTTTTTTTAATTTAGTGAGCGTTTATATTAGGAAAGCATTTATTAGAGGAAGACAAGTTTTTGGCAATCCAGTTAAAGTACCAAATAACTTGGTACCGCAAACGAATAATCTTCGTTCAATGCGTGTAAGTATTACAGTAAAATTCAATTTTCTCAGGGCCAGATTTAGATTCTTTATGGCCTTAGGCAAAAATTAGTTTTTGGGCCTCTTGATAACAAAAAATTAAGCCAGTGAAATATGATTTCTGGAAGCAAAACAAAAATATCTATACTGTACTGCTTTTCCGATTGATTTTTCGCTCCATGTCATGTAAGCAATAGAAAGATTAGCCGTCAGGCTTGCAAGCATCTGATTTTTATATTGAAGATTTTCTGTTTAAGAAAATTGATCAAACCGGGCTCTTTAAAAATGCTGGCCTTAGGCAATAGTCCATTTACCATAAAATAATTATTGAAGTCGCATCTTGCTGTTTTGTTCTAAGTTTGGCTCTGACTGGCAAAGCGAAAGTCGCGTGGTTTACGCAAATTTCTTTTTGTAATTCTCATTAAAATTTAACGATAAAATTAGTGTTGGGGTGGACGTTAGTTTTTCAATAGATCCAGAAATTTGAAGAAATTTAAAAAAAATATACATTTTTATGTTTTGCTGATCGTATTCAGCTATGTTACAGTAGTTCAGACTGTAATATGCGAATCGTTGTTATTGCAATTAATAGTAAAAAAAATGTCTTCAAATTTTTATAGGAGTTTCTTTTCGATCCTCGAAAGCTTGTTGAAGGACCACCGCCGAATGATCGGGGATGTCGAGTATGTGGAAAAATTGGTCATATAGTTCGCGATTGTCCAATAAAGAAAGGCAAACCTCGAAAATTAGACATCAAAATCAAAAATGAGTCAGATAAACTAGGTTTGCATAGTGATAATTTACCTTTACACAATTGATAATTTTTTTCGATTTTTTTAGAGAAAGGTAGAGGTGATTTTATATTCAAAGGTCCTCCATTATTGGCTAAGCATCAACTGCCAATTAATCAACATCCACCACCACATGTGACCCAACCTCTTGGTCCAGTGACTTCGACTTTTGGCCCAATGAACGTTATGCGCCCTCCAATCGCGTGGAATTCTATCCCTCGTCCATTTATTCAACCTAATTTAAATCAAAGACCATTACCTTATATTGGGGTAAATACGATGATAAATCGCATACCTGGAACATTGAATCCCCGACCAACGTTTGCATCCCCAGCCAATGTTAGAATAATCAGACCACATCAAGGAAATGTGTTTGTTGATCAACGCGTTAGCTCCGTAAAAGAGGTAAAATAATGTTTTCATTTTTTTTTTTTGGTTGCATTTGTTCATTGATATTATCTCATGATTCACTTTAGAACTCGTCTTTTAATCCTTAAAATGAAAAATTTCTGCGCGGTAATAACTTTTACCTCTTTTTAAAATCTTAAATTAAATGGCGATTATGAATTACTTTTATTGATACTACTTTTACAATGATATTGTTTTGCTGTTACTTGCGTTGGCAATTTTTATTATTAATACGCACCATCAAAACAATTGCGTTGATTTGTTTTAAAATTTCTTTTTAACTTTTATTTTAATATCGTTTATTAACTCTTTTGAATATATTTTTAATTAATCATATCGTACCAAATAGGATTAAAAATATCTGAAGGAACTGTTGACATAATTACCAAATTTTAATTTAATCTATTTTTATAAGATCGTCGCATTTAACATCTGAAAAATGTGCTTTTTTTTCGAGAAAGCATTTTGCTAATGAAGCATTTTAAAGCAGAAAAATAATGTATTGCATTGTAAAAATTGTTAAATCAAGGTATGGTACATGATGTGATAGCACATAATTATGTAATCATTTTAAAATTTGTGCATATTAAAAGCCATCGTTGAAGAGTAAAATCTTATTTGCTTTTTTATTTATATAATATCCATGTAATATCAGTCTTTAACTTTTAATTTAAGACCGTTTATTAACTATTTTGGATATATTTTTAATTAATAATATCGTACTAAATTGCACTACTCGTTAAGTAGGGCTATAACGAGTAGTGCAATTTAGTAGCGGATCAGTCAAAGCCGATAAAAAAATTTTCGGTATGTTATAAACTTAAATTAAGAAATATTTTTGATTATAATATCGGTGTAAAAATGTTAGGTTTTGAAAAAGAATCAGATGCTATAATCTCTACTACCGGTTTAATTAAACATTCAGCATACTGTAATTACTTTCTATATAATTTTAATTTCTGTCTAAAAATTAATGCCGATATTACATTTTATTTGCGATAAATTTAGATGTTTTTCTCAAAGATGTTTTTTTTTAAGTCATTTATTTAACGGAAAGCAAACCAAAATTGTTAGTATTAGTATCACTTTTTTTTATAATAGAGAGATTGCGGTTTAGCTTTTTCCCTCGTTCTTATGCTTATGGCGTTGGAGTGTGGACTTTGGAACTTTTTTTAGCATAGATGTCAATGAAGTAAAAAGTTTGAAAGTCCACTCTCGAACGTCAAGCATTATAGAATTAAGCATAAGAACGAGGTAAAAAGCTAAACCGCAATCTCTCTAATTACAATGGCTCCGAACAGTTAAAAGTAAATAGTTAACGGAATGCATACAAAGAACAATGAGGTTTTACTGCTAACGAGGTCTTATAAATAATTCTTGCATACCAGAACCTCTGGCGTACGGGATTCCCCGGTGATTTTGGCTCTGCATTGCTCGAGGGTTCCCGATATAATCGCCATCAAAATCTTGACGTGGAACCGGCATTACGCTTAATGGTTGAAAGGGTCCATATCTACAGTATATTCCAAAAAAGTTTTGAGTAAAAACTGGTCAACAAATACCAAAATCGCTCGTACCCTGCCGTTGATATTTGCGATTGTCCGGGAGGAAGACCACCTAATATACATGTAGCAATTTGCATATTAATATTATTCCAGAGTTATGTGATTTTATTATGTCAAACGAACCAGTTTGTTGAAATTACATAGCCGGTCGCCCTGTCAGCTGATTAATAGATTCTCGCGCGGAAGAACCATGTCTACGATTCTTGCCAAGATTGAACTGCTGCTGGAAATAATCACCTGAAAGTAATACTTTAGTACTTTGATTAGATTTATCGTCAATTTAACATCAAAACTCTCATAAATTTTGAAATATTGGTATCCAGAATTGATACAGGAATTAATAAAATAGGCCTACCTAATTGTTATATTAAATAGTCCTTAAATTAATTTTCAAAAATACTATTTGGCTCTTGTTTAGGCCTATTTGCTTCCCTGAAATTGCAAGTAACCATTGAATTAGTGCTTTGATTAGATTTATAGCTTCAATTGTCATATCAAAACTCTCACAATTAATATTAATTTGTAATTTTATGTACAAAGTACACATTCTATTGTAGCCTTGCGTTTGGGTATCCTTTGTCGGTTCCCAATCGACTGGTACCGTTGCGTGTTGTACCGATAAGTCGCTAAACCA
>JAQGAZ010002253.1:0-19329 GCA_034692225.1 Polydesmus complanatus
TTGTATTGTTTACTATCTGAGAGATGTCTTATTGGAACCAGGATGTGATACAATGAATAAACATAATAATAATAATACAAATTCGTTTTTTTTAATGAACACTTTAATTTTAATTTTCAATATCTTGACGTAAAACCTCATGCCGCTTGAGCCGCAATTTTAATTTTTTATTGTAATTACTCTGCATTAATTTAGAACGAAAAACTATAACAAACGTTTTTGAAAAAGCATTTCAGTTCATAAAATGCGTATTATATATTTAAAAAGTAGGCTTTTATTAACCTTATAATAAATAATTTTTTTTTTTACAAGAAATACCCAATTGTGCATTTTTTCTAGTTCTAGCATAGTATTATTCGAGTTAATGTGAACCAAGCCTAACTCAGTTAACACATGCTAGAATTATAATATAAAAACATTATTTTGGGCATTTTTTGTAAAAACATTATCCTATAAAAAAAGTTATAGACCTACTATAAAATTATCCTATAAAAAGCTATACAATTACATACTCATTATACTGCATTAGATTACGAGATACAATTAATAACTGCTTATTAATTTTTATTTTTTAAATATGGTACCCGTACTTTATTGCAAAATAATGTTAGACTACCGGTACAGTACCGGTGTACCGGAATACTGGTGTATTAAATTGTAATGCATTATTTTAATTTCATTGATTGAATAGTTTATGTTAACATGATTCGTTCATTCAATACTGTGTTACAAAAATCAATAATTGACAATTTATTTTATTAGATCATTGCAATCATATTACAAGTATTATTATTAAAAACGCATATTGATTAAAGTTTTTTTTTTTTTTTTTAAAAAATAATAATAAAAAATTTAGATTTTTATTGCATTTGTTTATTTTATTAGATTAATTATTTTCTTTTCTATTTTGAGTAATAAAAAATAATCTTATTTGAATAATTAAATGTACGAGAATAAAAGCAACGTTGATAAAAGTTGTAACGAGATTGACGCATGCGTATTTCGACTACGCCCTACCAAATCTTGTCAATTTGCCTAAAATATATTTAAAAAAAAAAAAAAATGAAATGTAGAAATGGGCATGAAAAATCTGAGAGCTTTTCTAACGACTTTTTCACGTGCATTTTCCAATTTTCAAACTACAGTACAGTATTCGCAATGGTCGGGGACCTTTCTCTCCTCCTTCCTCCCAAGTGCGCGCGCATTCTTCATCCCAGCTCGATGCTAAACTATTCATTTTCAATTAATTAAACTCTAATTTAGTTTTGGACAGCAACAGCCGTCGTTGTATCGTATACAAAGCCATTTTAATTAGATTACTTGCTTAACGCGACGTGTTTCACTTACTCTATCTGCGCGCACGTGAATTTTTTTTTGTTTTTTATTACTATGAGAGTACATAATGTAACGGGTTTTGTTGTCAGTATAGTTAGGTACATGAACTAGTATAGGGAGGAAGTGTCGCGTTCAACAACGTTTCATTAATATTTCACTTTTGAATGTTTGCCTACAAACAGACAGTTACTCAATTGTAGTGTGGTTCCTGTATTTGAATTTGCAGTCGATCATCTTCACACTGCATCGTTGATAGGTCTTTTGATGCATTGTGATGTTGTCTGTGCACGTACGTCATCGTGGGAGAGATATTCGTTGTTTCTCATCATATTCAACACCTACTCTTAACACCTCATATTATACACCCCCTGTGCATGTACGGTTTGCGGGTAGGAGAACCATATGTGGCGTTTTAAGGTACGTTCATGAAAGGTTTCATGTCAGCTCATAATAAAGGACCTTTTCGTGCACAGCGGTAGTCTATATTAACAATAAATGAACAAAGGGAAAGAAAATAAACAAGTGAAAAAAAAAAATTAGTAAATACGTGCACGTACACAAACCGCATGCATTTATTTGGGGCGGATTTTTGATATGCACTTTGCATTTTAAAATACTGAGTTAATTATCTAATGGTTTTGGAATGCTAATTGGCTATTACATTATTTTTATTTATCGGTTTTGTTTTTTTTGTTGCGAATTATTATTGGCAACGCGTTGAAGCTCATACGTAAAATAAAATATTCTAAATTTTGCAGTTTAATTTATTTTAATTTGCAATGCGAGCATATTAAATGTAACTTAAGAATGGAAATGATCAGAATAGAGTAATTTAAGAAAGAGGCCCTATAGCCCTTTATGATTAAATTTATCGGTCTTTTTCAAAGCTCGATTTTGTGAAAACTTAATTACCCTAAGATAATTTCCGCTTATTCGTTAATTTAAATTTGTATTACTTATTATATTTATAGTTTTATGGATATAAAATTTGAAAGAAAAAATTGAAATAAATAGTGCTGCTATTATTTTTTATTAGATAAATAATAATTGGTAGGCTACCGACCATAAAAAAATATATATTTTTTTTTCGAAAAATAGTGAAATTTTGAATTTACTTTAACAATAACTAAGTACCGGTATTGTATGCCGACATTTTACTATTAAAAAGGATTTTTAAATTTAATTACTTAAAAATTATAAAATATTTAAATTTATTAAACGCTACCGTACTAGATTATCATGATAGACCAACTGTATTAAAATTGAATTTAAAATGTACCGTGTGTTCGAGATATATACCTGTAAAACATTTTCTAGCAAGTATAAAGATTCAAGGTTTGATTCATTTTACAGGAAAACTCGTACAGTTTTTTATGCAAAAATTTTAATTTTTTCTGTGTGAAAAAACAAATACCGGTGCTACAAAAAACGAAAAAAATAAAGTTTTTTTTGTTGGCTGTCTAGTTGGCTACAATTCCCAACATTGCACCTTGCGATTTTTTGTCTTTTGGAATTTTTCAAACACTTTGTGGGTTCCAGGAA
The DNA here is from genome assembly GCA_034692225.1 of Polydesmus complanatus. NCBI lineage: Eukaryota > Metazoa > Arthropoda > Diplopoda > Polydesmida > Polydesmidae > Polydesmus > Polydesmus complanatus. The sequence goes on from JAQGAZ010002253.1 coordinate 2,878, forward strand.
TAATTGGCAATGTAAAGTCAAAATGGCAATCACAGTTGTTTTTCAATAAATTAGTGTGCATCTATCTACCAGATCTTTGTAAAATTAACTTTTCATTAACTATACTTGTCGAGTTTTTGCTGGAAAAATGAATCGAGTCTCTGATTCAGATTCTAAAAATTTTGTTTTTATTATCCTTAAGTTTTATATTCCATCATACATTTCACTAGACTCTAGACTCTAGAGGACACAACCCAAAAAAGTTCTAATTGCAGTATCGTATCAAAAATCGTATTACATTTTATTTAATTATTTACATAAATAATTAAAACTTTATAATTTTCTCTCTCTATAAAATAACGCAGAATTGGAGTCTTTAAATTTGTTGGACGAAATTGACCTTTGGTACTTTTGGGCGCAGAAACACACCGGTAATCAGGGCTGACATGCTTTAGTCACCCGCGCTAGGGCTCATCCGGCCTGAACATTTTATTTAAAGTAATTGAAAGTTTTTGCTTTCAATGTGCAGTTAAGGCAAACTCAATAACTATTTTTTTTTATAGTAAAATGTAATTTTTTTTTTTAAAGAAAATGCAATAATTATGTGCCTTCGATGAGAATCGAACTCACGACCCCTGGTTTTCCAACTCGGTTACTGTTACAAGACCAGTGCTCTAACCACTGAGCTACGAAGGCACTTAAAATTAGATTATTAAAATTTTTGTTTTATTCAGTTATTTTAATACAGTACCTGTACTTGTTTTTTTCTTTCTTAATTAAACATCTTTCCGTCTAATTAACCCATTAAGAATTATTTTTGCTATATTTTTTTAAAATAACATCTGCGCTAATTTTTTTAAAATATTGTTATCTAAACGAAGTGGCAAAACATCAACACGTAAAATTAAAAATATTATAATAAATTAAAAAATTACAACACATACCAGTACTGCGGGAAAAATTATTTCAAACAACACAGGACTTTGTATTTATCCGGTAGTGCGCTTAAATTTGCGTTTGTTCAATTCAACGCTAGATGTCGCTACTTGCAGTTTGTGCGCATGTGTTTTGCAGACGAAATATTTTTGGACGTGCTTTAAAATTCGCATTGTTTTGCAATTAAGTTTTGTTTTTAATTAATTTATATCAATAATAATTAGACTTTATTGTTATTATATTTAAGTGTTTAACGATGCGGCCACTCACAGAATCTGAAACGAGGTTGTTCTTTGAAAAGCTATCGAAATAGTAAGTACATAATGAACTATAATAATTGTTTGTATAACTTGTACACCACGTGCACTTTGCTGCCTTATAATTATTATCTTACTACATGTTCTGTAATAATATAGTGCTTTTATATTAATCGTTAATAAAATAATTTTTTTTATTTTAATATTTTAGCATTGGTGAAAATATAAGCTTATTAATTGATCGTCCAGATGATACTTATTGTTTTCGTCTTCAGAAAGAGCGAGTATATTATGTTAGGTAAATATTATTACTGTATAATTATGCACATGAATTTCAACTTCTGGATATAATATAAAAATCTAATACATGATTTTATTTGTTTCAAGTGAAAAATTATTAAAGTTGTCGTCTAACATAAGCCGTGAAGATCTCGTGAGTTTGGGAACATGTTTTGGAAAGTTTTCTAAAGGTGGAAAGTTTCGTTTGCACGTCACTGCTTTAGATTATTTAGCTCCTTATGCCAAGGTTTGAATTATTATGAACTCACTTTTTATTTGAACAATTTACGGTGTACCGGTACTTATTAATCATTTGACTATTTCAAAGCACAAAGTTTGGCTAAAGCCCAGCGCTGATCAGCAGTTTTTATATGGTAATCATATAATGAAATCCGGATTGGGAAGCATTACCGAAGCGACACCTAAATATCAAGGAGTGGTTGTTTATTCAATGTCCGATATTCCTTTGGTATTTATACTACTCATAGCTAGCGATCAAGTTACAATTATTAATGTTTTTAATTTTTCGTTGACAAGGGTTTTGGTGTTGCTGCGAAATCGACGCAAGAGTGCAGGCATGCTGATCCAATGACAATTGTGTGCTTTCATCAAGCTGATGTTGGAGAATATATTCGAAACGAAGACTCTATTATCTAAGTTTGATTTTTTTATTATTAAATTCCTTATAAAATTCTTTTATTATTAATGAACCTCGGTTTTTGATCGATAAAAAAATAAATGCAGTATTTTCAAAATTGATTTATTATTTATTTAAAATTATAATATTATATTAAGTAAAATCTAATTTATTAAGTAAAAATATTAATGTGTACAGTATTATCCTTGTTTTTTCAAACGATTTAATATTGTTACTATGAGCTTTACTCAAATAATACAGTATATTATTATTTTTCTATAAATATATTTTATTTTGATTGCTTATAAATATTTTATTTTTTTTAATGATACGCGAGAATTCCCATAGCTGAATGCAGCGTAATATTATATAATGTTACTTATTTGCAGATAGTTTACAGTACTTTGAGTGAAAACCTACACAGAGCGGCTCTAAATGCAATTTATTGATTTTTCGAGTGTTTCATTTTAGCGAATCTTGTTCAATCAGCGTAACTTGACCATTTTATCCAAACGACTCTCCTGTTGAGCGTCTTCTTCTTCTTCAACCTCACTTCATTTTTAAAGACTAGAGTCTAAATTTAGGATTTTCACAAATATTTAATTTTGAATTAGATTATTCATATATGCAGTCAAGGTTTTTAGGATCTTCTACTTGAGCGCTGTTATACTCTTGTGTAACAATTATGTTGGCATTTTACTTCTTCACCATATTTCACACGAAAATATGGAATCGATAATTAGCAAGGTAACTTATGATATTGTTTATACTTAATTACATCTGCAATGAACTATAAAAATTATTATTATTATTTATTTATTATTATTATTTTTTTTTTTGGCATTTTAAGCAAGTTAGTGTTTCGGTTTTGTTTAATTATTTTCTATTGTAATTTAATTTAGTAAACTGTGTAAATATGGAATGTAACGACGGATCTGAAAGATATGAATTAAATGGTCCAGATGATGAAATTAATGATGATAATTACGGAGCGATATCTTCGTGGCAAGATGCTGGAGATGACACAGAAACGATGGTTGATAAGGAGCATATTGTAAGAAACTCATATTTTTCTATTATTTATACCTGAATTATTTAATGCACGAAAACTTTTAAAATAATTGCTAAATTAAATTCCTGACGAACGCTTAAAATGCTAATTATTCTTGATAAGTTAACAGCTCATTCATTTATTTTATGTTGCATTATCCAATTGACGAAAAAACATTTTATTACATGTACAGTACTTGGCAATATGTTTTTTATTTTTTGAATCAGCATTTGGTTTGTGTTAACCCCATTAATATTAAAACTATCTACACAATTTATCTGATTTCGAGCTTGTTGACAACAGCGTTTTTAGTGAACGCATTATTATTTTCCATTTTTTAACTTTTATTTAAAAATCCTTGACCCGTATACTGATGCTGAACATAAACTTAGGTTTTTTTTTTTAAAAGCACGAAGAATAAGCAAGCACAAAGACAGCTGGTTATTTTATGAAAATTGTAAATTTATGTGTGGCGGTGGGGTGGTGATCAGAACCGGTTTTTTCAAATCTCTTTACCTCGTCATAGTATCGCGGTCAGACACTTGCTTGGTGCCCCGCTTTGAATTATTAATGGGTTACTTAGAGGGGGGACGGTTGACGTAATTGTCGATTTAAAATTTTTGTCCTTCAATTAATATTTTAGTTGGCGCTGATCTAAACGCTCAAAAACGCGCGACCAATTAAAACATCTTAAAAATTGCTATAGATCTTATTTAATTTGACTTTGCCTCTCCTATCGATTGCATCTTCGAAATAAGGAAAAAGGAAGCGTGTTATTTAAAAAGTTAACGCTTTATTTTTTTTGAAGAAAAGGTTACAAAAAAGTGCGTGCCATAAAATGTTTCTAAATAACTGTCGAAATGTCTGTTGACTCTGAATTAAATACTTTAAATGATATTCCGACTTCGAGTACTACTAAATTGACAAATTCTAATCATATTAAACTGGTTAAAAAATATTTGCTTTAGTTGTTTTTTCAAATTATTGTTTATTTTTTTAATTTTTTTAAAGGGTTTTGTCGACAGTGATGATGATGGAAATTATATGATAACTCCTTCTTCTTTTGAAACTAAAGATTTGTATTTTAGAGATGGACGAAGAAAAATTGGTAAGAAAACCTGTTCAATTTTTAAAATAAAGTTTAAACTTATTTTTTTTTTGACATTTTAGATTTTGTACTGGTATTTGAAGAAAAAAAATCAGTGTTTGGAACTTCAGATCCTTCACAAAAATTTGTTGATTTTCAACGGGAAAAGATAGATGAGGAGAAACATGATAAATGGAGAATGAAATTTTTTGGAAATTTACGGAAGATTGGTTTGGATATGGAATCGGTGAGTTTAACTGATTTGTATTTAAAACTTTTCATTTAACATATTAAGAATCATTTAATTTAGGAATTTGTTGAAAACGATGACAGAACTATTCAGTATATTAAATTGTGTGCTCCTTGGAATGTATTAATTAATTATGCAGAAGAACTTAGCCTTAAAGGTCCTTTACAGGTAGGCCTACTATAAATAAGTGAATTTAATTATTTTTCTAAATTAATTACATATTAAAATTTAGGCATATTCCTCGGTTGAAACTCGATGGACTGAAGAGATTTTAAAGAAATTTAAGTTGCCAAATGTAATGACTCAAACTGTGCCGTGCCAACCGAATTTGTACTATTCGTGCCCATTTAAAAAATCTAAAATTGAAAAGTAATGTAATAGTTTTTTATACTTAATTGGCTAACTGTAAGGTGATATTTTTATAATATAATTATATTGCTTTTAAAGGTTTTTAGGAAGTGAAAATCATGACACTTACTTTACAAATACTCAACGCAGTAGAATTGTTTATGAAATTCTTCAAACTTCTGCATACGGTAAAAGGCGTCAAGCTGAAGTTGGAATTGACAGACTGTTGAAAGAAGGTGCATTCAAAGCAGCGTATCCTCTACATGAGGTTATCTGTTCAACAAAATATACATAGATAATTTACATTGTAGTAATATTTCTTTTTGCATTTTTTAAACATTCAGGGACCATACAAGCAGAACAATAATTTAAGAGGAAAAATGAGGCAAAGATGGAACAGACGGCAAATACTTTATGAGTTTTGGGCAAGGTGGGGAAAGTCTGTTAAATATCAACCGTTAGATCATATCCGAGAATATTTCGGAGAAAAAATTGCGTACTATTTTGCCTGGCTAGGTAAAATAATTTAATATCAGTACATGCATTATTGTATTTATCCATTTAATATCTTTAACATTATTTTAGGTTTTTATACTGGTTGGCTTTTTCCTGCTGCTTTAGTTGGCTTATTAGTTTTCTTTTTTGGTTTAGTAACGATGAATACCAACACTGTGGCGTAAGTATAATTCTTTTTTTAATATAAAAATACAGTAACTTGATTGATTTTGGAATTTATTTAGTAAGGATGTATGTGAAAGTGGAACCAAATACAGGATGTGTCCTTTATGTGATAAAAATGATGGTTGTGCGTTTTGGCATTTATCTGATATTTGCTTTTCAACGAAAGCTGCATATCTGTTTGATAATCCGGGAACTGTATTTTACGCAGTTTTTATTTCATTTTGGTGTAAGTTTCTTTACATAAGCTTGCTTTAAGACTATAATTATTAATATATTTTTTTTTTGTGGTGATTTTTACGCTATTTAGCTGTATTTTTTTTGGAATACTGGAAGCGAACGAGTATCAGCTATGCTCATCGGTGGGACTGTTTCGACATCGATCAAGAAGAAGAAAAACCGAGGCCTCAATTTTCTGCGAGGGCTACTAATACTGAAAGAAATCCTGTAACGGGAATTCGAGAACCTCATTTTTCCAAGAAGGAACGTTTGAAAAGAATTGTGACTGGTTTTGGAATTATTTTAATTATGGTATTACAAACCTTTGCTTTTTTATTATTAAATGTATTTTATTTAGTGGTTTTTTTATAGATGGCTCTGGTGATGATATTTATCATTGCAGTCATTTTATATCGTATAATTGTCAGTATTCCATTATTTCAAAATCCTTCTACTCGTTCTCACGCCGATTTGGTATCCAATTTGACTGGCTCAATTGTGCAACTGATTATCATTTTGCTACTAGGAAAGGTTTATGAAAAAATTGCGCAAATAATAACTGATTGGGGTATGCTAATAACTATGGAAAATATAAGCAGTTTTATGAATTTTTTTTTTTTAAATTTAGAGATGCATCGGACAGAATCTCAGTATGAAGATAATTACACTTTTAAAGTGTTTATATTCCAATTTGTCAATTTTTATTCTGCTGTATTTTATATTGCTTTTTTTAAAGGAAGGCAAGTTGAATTAATACTTTTTATAAACTGGTTTTCATTTAAAAATTTAATTATTTAGATTTTCTGGTTATCCTGGTCATTATAACTCTATCCTTGGTTTGCGTCCTGAAGTTGTAAGCATTTTTTAAAAACAAGTCGTTAATTTTTAACAATAATTAATAGCAATAATTTTTTTTTAAAGTGTAATGCCGGAGGATGTTTAGTCGAATTGGCTCAACAATTAGCTGTAATTATGATTGGAAAACAAATCATAAATAACACTGTTGAAGTTATTATACCGTAAGAACGACTGTGTGCATACTAAACTTTTTTATCTATTAAAATGCTTTTATTATTAGAAAAATTAAATCTTTTTTTCATCGAAGAAGATTTAGAGGAACTAAAGAGTTTGTAAAAACGCGTTGGGAAGAAGATTATGAGTTATTACCTTATGATGGATTGTTTGACGAGTATTTAGAAATGAGTAAATTGTTTTTTTTTTGTTTTTATTTTTTTAAATTTTAATTTTTTTGTTTTTTGCAGTCATTCAATATGGCTTTATCACCATTTTTGTGGCCGCTTTTCCGCTTGCACCACTGTTTGCTTTTTTAAACAACGTTATTGAATTAAGATTGGATTCGCAAAAATTAATTTGCGAAACTAGAAGGGTAATTGCTCAACGAGCACAAAATATAGGAATCTGGTTCACTATTTTAGAATCTCTGTCACATTTGGCTGTTATATCAAATGTAAGTTTCTCTTTCGATTAACGTACAATAATACTTGCTAACATACTTTATTCACTACAGGCTTTTCTTATCGCTTTTACTTCCGAGTTTCTTCCGCGCTTGTTATATATGTACAAATACAACTGGAATCTTGACGGTTATGTCAATTTTACGTTAGCAGTTTCTCCTGAGGATGATCATTGCCGGTAATGTTGTTGTTTTGTTAATTAATAATTCTATATACCGTAATTAGCTATTTTAATTTTAGGTATTTTGACTTTCGCGATTCGGAAGGAAATCTCACCAACTTTCACTGGACTTTACTTTGTATTAGACTTGCCTTTATAATAATATTTGAAGTATAAAAAAGCTTTTTAAATTTTATTTTAAAGGAAAATTTTTAAGAATATTTTATAACTTATATTGCAGCATGTTGTATTCGGTTTATGTCGTTTAATCGAAGTCGTTGTGCCTGACATTCCGGAAACTCTGGATATTAAAATAAGGAGAGAAAAATATCTTGCCAAGCAAGCTTTAATGGATACGGATAATTTAATGAAAGTATAAATAAATTCTAGATTTTGAGGGTAGCCTATATAATTGTAGCTTTATCAACTTTTTATTTTTTAAAAAAGATTGCTGGACATATAGAAGAAGAAGATGATGATGTGTTGGATGAACCGCCGGGAACTAGTAAGGATAATATGGAATGAGACTATGAGCCAAACTTGAATTATCTGTGAGTTATATTGGGAAATGAAGTTTCATTACGGTAATATTTTAATTTAAAAGCATTATGCATTTTTATTGATTCAAATCCATCCATATTCTAGCTATATTCATTTGTTAGCTAATGTAGCACAAATTATTGAATGTTAAACGCTTTGTTAAAACTCTATGTTGTTATTTCTTAATATTCATGTATAAATGTTAAATGATTTAAAAAAAAAATTAACATAGAAATGAAATCATTATAACCGACATTCGGAGTCGACTGTCCACAGATTACTTAAAGTAGATATTTTTAGTAATTTATCTAAATTTTCTGCTACATGTTTCAAAATATTCTTTTAAAATGGACTGCATGTACTTATAAAGACGATAAACATGGGTTTTTTGTGGGTACATGTACTGTACTACCTTTTTTTTTTTTTAATTTTTTAATGACAGATGTAAGGGCAGATAAAAAAAAAATAAAAAAAGGGCAAAGGTGTGTGGACAATGGTCATAAACATACATTGCCCTCCAAGATTGATAACAATTTTGTCTGGAATGATAAAGAATTATTCTAAAATAAGTTTTGCTTTTACTATTATTATTTAAAAACCTGAACTAGACCGACGTCAAGTTTTTTTCTTCAATTCCTTTTCTTTTTAAAGGAAACTTACCGGTAAGCCTTACTTTTTTTAAGCAAAAAATTGTAATTTTTGAAAATGTTATTTTCTTTTGAATTATTTTTGAAAAAGTTTTGTAATTAATCCATAGTTACCTGCCGAATTTTTATATTTTAATTTATAAACTAGTGCCCAGACTTATATAAAAATTTGCAATTAAATGCTTTTGAAACAAGCATATTGCAAATTTTAATAGTCTAAATGCACATATTTTTTTGGTTCTTTTATTCTAAAAGGTAACATCACATGTAACCCATATTTATTTTTAAAAAATGGTCCAAAAGTAGTAATTTTAATGTAGGATAATCCTTAAGCGCAAAAAGGATAATTTATGACGTCATTTATATACGTCACGTAATGCGCTGATGCGACAGAATTGAGATGTGCAGCAGCCGCTTCAATTTTATTGCTCTTTCAGCTCTCGCGGTTACTGTTATGTGAGGCCGATTTTTAATTCACCGATGGATTTAAATTTATAAATTTTCTTCAATACTTGGAAGAACTTCAAATCCCCTCAATTTAAATACAAGGGAAGAAGATCAGCGTGACAAAATCTCGCTGTTAACGGCAAGTATAATTGAAATAAATGAATGCATTGTGCACGCATGAGATGTGAGAGACATGCCCACTTTCCGTGCACGCGCTCCTTCAACATAGTACAGTACACTGCGTACAGTATAAAAAATGAATTAAAAAGTATTTCAAATCTGTTTTAATTGTCGCCTAACGCGTATATACTCGTAAAATATAGTATTAACTAGCGTTGCGTCGCGATTGATTTAATCAAAATGGGTATGAATTCGCCATTATTTTGTGGGTAGCTTAACATGACCGGCGCTTGAGAAATTATGGCTAAAGCAAATTTTTATTTTCCAGCTTAAATTTACGAGAGTAGAAGATATTATTAATTAAAGTATAATTTTGTTCACCGCATTTATCTTTTCGCGCTGATGCTATATTTAAACATTAAAAAAAAAAAAAAAAAAGGCGCAGGATAATGATGATTATACGTTCCATTTACATTAGCTCGGTGAAATATTTTTCACATTTACAGTAATTCAACCTTGTGTATCCTTTTCAGAAGTATTGTACCGCCAATTCTATTTTTATGAAGGAGAAATAAATACTTGGCAGCTTGGTTGTTTTAAGTTTTGAAAGTACAGTAGGCGAATTACAGTACATTAGAAGACATTTAAAAGTTTTATTTATTTCGTTTCAAGGTTCATTTAAATGCAATTTTCAATACCGTATTTAATTATTTTCTAATTTATTCCATTTTTAAGTTTAGTTCGCACGTGAATTTTGTTTTTATGAAGGAGAAATGAATACTTGGCAACTTGGTTGTTTTAAATTTTTAATGCACTACTGTTACAGTAGGCTACAATAATATTAGAAGTTTATTTATTCACTTTAAGGTTCATTTTAATGCAAACATCTTTTAAGTTAATTTTTAGTTTCAAATTTATTACTTAATTAGAATTATTTGTTAAAAGACTTATTTGAAAATACAGTACAGTATAAAATTATTGAAATTACAGTGTATGTGTCAGAATTATTGTATTTGGTTTACCGTTTGTGTAATTTTTGTGCATCTTTTTGAATGGCGCGACGACAAGTTGGAAAAACAAAATTTTTACTTATTAATTTGTTCTCATGATTGTTATTTTATTCGTATAGTGTTGCTTTGTCGGCCGTGCAATGCACGACACTGGAGTAGATCACCTGGTTAACGGAGTTAATAATACAGAAAAAGTGGCAATATTAGACGCCGGATCACAATATGGAAAAGTAATAATCTACCTCTAAATTATACTCCAGTATTATATATATATTTTTTGACTTTTAACACCTAACTTTTTCGATGCAGTTAATAGATCGAAAAGTAAGAGAGCTGTGTGTTGAAACCGATATTTTGCCGTTAGATATTACTGCTGTGCATTTAGAAAAGCAGGGTTACAAGTAAGTGTTACTTTTAACCAAAAACAATTTTGTGTGTGTGGTAATTAAAAAGTTTTTTTTAAATTAGAGCAATTGTGATATCTGGTGGTCCAAATTCCGTGTACGCAGATGATGCACCTCAATATGATCCGGCTATTTTTCGGTGCGGCATTCCTATTCTTGGCATCTGCTATGGAATGCAGGTAACCCATGGAATTTGATTTAAATTTTTAATACCGGTAATTGATGAAATTTTTAATAATTTGCCGATCAAATATTTAGTTGATTAATAAGGAATTTGGGGGATCAGTTCAAAGGAAAGGTGGCGATTACGGACAAGCTATAATTGCTGTTGACAATAAAAATCCCATTTTTAGGTAATATCAAACCTCGGTTACGAAAAAAAAATTCTTTTTTCGAAATTGTTACTTAAATAGGAATTTAGAAAAAGAGCAAAAAGTACTACTAACTCATGGCGATTCCGTCGATAAAGTTGCAGAGAATTTTAAAGCGATTGCTATGGCTGGTTCAACTATCACCGGTAATAAAATTCAGAAACTGTTTTGATTATAGTTAGTTAGCAATTGGTATTTATTTTTTAGCAATTGCTAATGAAAAGAATCGAATTTACGGTTTTCAATTTCATCCAGAAGTGGATTTGACGGAAAATGGTGTTGGCATGTTAAAAAACTTTTTATTCAGCATCGTGGGTTGTGTAGGTCTTTATACGATGCAAAGTCGTGAACAAATGTGCATAAATTATATTAGAGAAATAGTAGGAAACCAAAAAGTGCTAGTAATTATTTTATCTTTTGATTATTTCGTGTTTGCCCTGAATATTTAAAGATCTATTTTTATTTTGGTTTTAGATGATGCTAAGTGGAGGTGTTGATTCGACGGTTTGCGCTGCTTTACTCCGAAAAGCTTTAAAAGAAGAACAAGTGGTGGCCATTCACATTGATAATGGCTTTATGAGAAAAAATGAAAGCGCTCAAGTCTTGCAGTCATTACAAAAGCTTCGAATTAACGTTACAGGTAGCTTATACTACTGTCAAAACTCTTCTTACGAACGTGAGAAATTTCGTAAAATTGTTTGGAAATTCAAAACTATGATATTTAAGTCAAATCTCATTTGTAAAGTTTTTACTTTCAAATTTGCAAGCTTTGTTTAACAAAATAACTTTGTAAATACTGAATACGATAATTTCCAAAAAATCAAGTTTTTTTTTGATAAAAAGTAAAATTTGCCGAGTTAAATTACAATAATTCATTTCACATAAAACTGCATTTGAAAATGATTATTTTGAAAATACTGTTGTTAAAATCGATTTTTTTTAGCTCTTAATAGAAAGCACGAATTCTACACTGGTTCAACTAATGTTTTAGTGAAAAAGAAGGACCAAGATAATTTATCCTTCCCTACTCCTTTGCTTTGTACAACTACAGATCCAGAAGAAAAAAGACAAATTATCGGGGACACCTTTATTAAAGTTTGGTTTTATAGTTTTTATAAAATATTTAAGATTCAGAGATTTTTTATTTATTAGGTTGCGAGTACAGAAATGTTGAAATTAGTAGTAAATTTGGATGAAATATTATTAGGACAAGGTTTTTCTCATTTATAAAATTTATATATTTGTAACCGTCCGAAATTAATGTTCTCGTTTGGTAGGAACTTTGAGACCAGATCTGATCGAAAGCGCTTCCTCACACGCCAGTTCTAAAGCGGATGCAATAAAAACTCATCACAATGATACCGAATTAGTTCGCGAATTAAGGCTAAAAGGCAGAGTAGTGGAGCCCCTTCGTGATTTTCACAAAGATGAAGTTCGTATCATTGGACGCGAGTTGAAAATTCCCGACGAACTCGTTCAGAGGCATCCATTTCCAGGTTTGCTGAATGAATGAAAAATAGTGCATGAAAATTATTTGATTTGAACAATTTAATTGACAGGACCTGGTTTGGCAATTCGAATTATTTGCGCGGATAAACCTTATATTGAGAACGATTTTTCCGAAACTAGCTGCATCGTAAGATTCATCGTCGATTTTCGCAATTCAATCGATAAGGTAAGTTATCGGATGATTTTCCTAAAAAGCGCAGCTAACATTTTTATTATTTTAGAAACACGCCTTAATAAACCAGATCCTTGATGCCACATCATTAGAAGAGCAAGCAAATTTAAAGCAGATTTCGAGTAAACAGCATTTAACCGCAACGTTATTGCCTATTAAAACCGTCGGAGTGCAAGTAATATTACAATTCAATACCCCAATTGATGTATTTTTTCTAAATAATTTTTGTTTTGATTTTTACAAAATGATCAGGGCGACGCGCGAACTTATAGCTATGTAGTCGGGATCTCCAGTGTTGAAGATCCTGATTGGAAAGATTTAGCAACTTTAGCGAAATTAATTCCTAAAATTTGTCATAACATTAACAGGTTGATCGTAATTATTATTAACGAAATGTTTTCGTTTTATTACGGTATTATTTTAATTATTATTTTTTTTTATTTCAAACGTAGGGTGGTGTATATTTTTGGTGGTCCCGTTGTAGAACCAATTCACGATATCACACCTACTTTTCTTACTCCGGGTCCTCTTAGCACTTTGCGACAGGCCGATTTCCTGGCGACGCAAGTTCTACTTTCCAGTGTCTATTACTCAAAAATCAGTCAAATGCCCATCATTTTAATACCCATCCACTTTGATCGAGACATTATGTCAAGAATACCATCGTGCCAAAGGTCGATTGTTATTCGCACCATTATCACATCGGACTTTATGACTGGTATTCCAGCAATTCCCACTGTTGACGTTCCTGCTGAGGTAAGTCATTATTACATTTTAATAATATTTTAAATTATGGTCTAGTTTAAGCAAAATTTGTATGTTTTTTTTTTTTTAAAAAGTTGGTTTCAAAAATGGTGAGCGAGATTCTTACCGTTCCAAACATTTCGCGGGTTCTTTACGATCTTACTCCCAAGCCACCCGGGACGACGGAATGGGAATAACATCTGTTCGATGTATAGCGGTGGAGGTGTCTTCGCTTATATTTGTTAGATTTAATTTTTTTAGCAACATTTTAAGTTAATAATTAAGAAATTTGTTAATTGTTAATAAATTTGGAAACCAAAGACTAAAACGCGGTACTTCTTTGAATGTACGTGTACTGTATTGGGTTTTTGACGTTTATACGTCAATACTGGATGACAATTCAGAAATCTAGATAATACTGTAACGATTGCTTGACGATACATAACTGCAAAACTACAAGTCCGATTGGAATGATTCTGCGATCATTCTAATTGACATTTAAGTAATAGGTACTTTCGTCGTATAGTGGAAGTTTAAATGTGCATTCTGACATAGTGACATACAACGATAAAACTTCCCCCAAATAGGAATACTATGGAGTAACTCCGCTTCTTTTTTTTTCTTTTTGTACATTTATAATGCATTTTTAATTTTGGGTTATTTTTTTTTATTTTAAAATAGTACATTACGTATTACATAATAATTATAAAATGTTTTTTAAGAAAAATTTTCATTCTTTTAAAATATTTCCTTTAACTTTTATTTCCCATATAAATTTTTATGCAAATCGAAACACTGGTTCTCGAGTTACAAGCAGTTGAATTTTTGAAAACCCCTTAGTTGAACTTTATCACTTCATTAAAAATCAGAAATTCAGCAAAAAACAAAGTATGTTTGAATTTTATTTGAAAGTGAGTTTTTTAGATGTAAAATTACCTCAGGAACACGCTTCCGTGGCCCATAGCTATCTCATTGATTTGAGTCTCTTTTTTTTTTTTTTTTACTTTTGTCGTCCTTCAGCTGAAACTTCCCTTCGGTTAAATAACTCAAAAACTAAGAGAGATAACTTGTGGGTTACACCATGATGTAGAGGGCGTCATTTTACATACCCTGAAAAAATTTAAACCAAATTGGATCACTAGTTCTCGAATTATAAGCAGTTGAATTTTCGAAATTCCCTTAGTTTAACCTATCCATTTGCCCCCCGATCAGAAATTGACCAAAAAATCAAGTATGATTAATATTACTTTTTAGATGTAAAATGACCTCAGAAACACGATTCCGTGGTTCATTTGTCTCTAGCTAATTGATTTCAATCGTTTTTTAAAGTTTTTTAGTCTTCATTTCATAAAACTCATAAATTCACTCAAAAACAAAGTGTGTTTGAATGGTTTTAAAAGTGACTTTTTAGATGTAAATTGACCTCAGGAACACGATTCCCGGGTCCATAAGTCGTTATCTGATCGATTTGAGTCGTTTTTTTAAGGTTTTATCGTCTTTCAGCTGAACTTTCACTCTGTCAGGGCACTTTTTTGAAACTTCTCGGTTAAATAACTTTAAGAGACAGAATTGAAGGTCATTTACGGTGCTCAACTGCGTAAGCTGTTAAGTTTAACCGCTTAGGATTGGCAAGGTTTGCTTGTAAATTTTTTATGGCTGCCTACTCTTATTGTACTTAATGAATTTTTGATTTTTTTTTAGCTGAATTGGGAAATCATTCCGCGGAAAAACATACGTGCGAATATTTGAAAGATTTTATTTTGTTTCCTGAGGTATTTCTTTTCCCTTTTGAAATAGTTAATTTATTTTCTATAATTGAAGTTTCGAGATATTTGACTTTTTTCTAGCTTTCTTAAAACAGGTACATGTATTAGACAAATTCAAGACGGTATTTAATTGAACAAGAATGTCAAAACGTTACCCGGAATAAATATAGTTAATTTTCTTTTTGAATATCGAATTTAACAGAACAACTCCATAAGTATTATTATTGAAAGCATTCCAATCTAAATTCAAATAATCGTAGAAAACAAGAATTTAGAAATTGAACAAAGTTATTTAAATTTTGAAAATTTTATCCAAACTTGTTATTATTCTGTTGGGCCACCAAAATGTATTTATAATTGAATCGTTTTATACTTGGATTTGACATTCCATAATATCTTCTCACTCTCAAATTGTAATGTCAAACGATAGATGGTGTGTGGCTCACCTTCATGTACCGTCACTCAAGTGCGCACACTGAATTTTCGAAAATTCTTTTTTTTGTATTCATTTCGTTTTCTAATTCGCTGTTTTGGGTTTGTTTTGTGTTTTAGTTTGAAGGATAATTTTACGTACGCCTGGATGAGTTGCAGAAGAGTACGGCTGATCTGGAGAATCAGCTGAAGGAGTTGGTGGCTTTCAACAAAGGGTTGGACCGAGAGATGGCGTCGCTCAAACCGGAAGTCATTCAGCTCTACAAGTACATGTGGAGTACGGTACTAGAGGAGCAGTTCCAAACGTAATACGTAATACCAACTACTTTATCTTGATTTTATGTGAGTGAACGGATCACCGCGATTGATAAAAATTGATCGAAGCTTCTAGGAAAAGTTTATTAGAAAATTAACGACCTTTATACAGTATATTAGATAATAATAGAGACCGGATAACGCGTGAACAGGTCACTCAGTTTTGTAAAATGACTCGATTGTTGATCTAAGAGCTTCATAGTCAAATTGTCCAGGATTCATAGCGAAAACTACAGTAGAACATGGCTATGAATTTAAGATTCAAGTCGAAGATTTCAAAATTGTACAAACGATTTAAACTCATCAGTAGTTTAAGGTGCATAAAATCGATTTTTATGATTCCTAATTTACCGTAATGGCCATTTTTTTGTGTTTTTCAGGAAAGAAGTCGAATTGTTGAGAAGTTTTTTTTTCAGGTGTACAAACCATATCAACTCAACTGTTTAAGGTAACACCGTCTAATCGATTTTTAAATGTTTCCTTATGTAATGGCTATTTTTTTTTGTTTGTTGGTTTTTTTAGAAAAGAAGCTGAATTTCTTTAAAGGTTTTTTTTTTCAGGATTTATTTTCAGGTTTTTTTTTTCAGGATTTATTTTCAGGTTTTTTTTTTTTTAAGGA
>JAQGAZ010002254.1:0-19321 GCA_034692225.1 Polydesmus complanatus
AACACCCCCCCCCCCCCCCCCCCCACCACGACTGCAGAAATACACTTAACATTTTAAATTTTTTTTAAATAAAATTCAATACCGGAATTTTTTTTTTTTAAAAAATATTAATTTTAACTTAATTAAAAAATAATTATTATTATTAACCACATTCGATTATTTTTTTTTTTTTTTAATAATTAATCGTTGAAGAAATTCTCAACCATTCTTCATTACTATAAAAACCCGAAATATTTTATTCCAACAAAATTCCCTCCATTTGCGCGAAATTTTTATTATTAATTCGAATAGGAATAAAATCTTTTTACGTGAATTTTCCTAATTAAGCTTTTTTTTTTGGTTTGCGCGAGTAATAAATTCCATGAAACTCTTACTCGCGCGACTGCTGATTATAAGCTTTGCCTGAGTATTTATAAAGTTTTCCATTTGCGCGAGTGTGTACTTTCTTCTGATTACGCGAAGTTCTTAACTCGGATGTTTATAATACAGGGTGTCCGTAAAAAAAAAGTGCACCCAACTGAATTATAAGTACATGTAAATAAATCATTTTAATAATGTGAGCATTTGAATGACACATGGAAAAACTTTAAGGATTTTATTAATTAACATTTAATTTGTTTTAATCTGTGTTCAAAATATTCACTTCCGGTCACAATATAAGCCGCAACACGAGCATTTTACACACTCACTAATGCCTCCTCACTTGCCTAGGCCTACCACAACCCATAATTTTGTACACTTGCTCCATACAGTATGATATCCAAGATTTAAATTAGAAAAGCTATAAAAATAAGGAATGGGATGCAAGAACGAGTGATGGAAGGGGGGCAGGGAGAGTGTGGATGAAGCTGTTGCGTAGTGAGGTGGGGGGCCATAGTGAGTGTTGAGACCGGAAGAGGATATTTTAAGCGCAGAATAGAACAATTCGATGTTACGAAGAAGTCCCTTACAGATTTTAATCACCTGTTTTAAGCAACAACATTAACGAAGATTAATTAGTAAGGGTTGGATGGGAATGACCTTGGTGGTTAATATCGATCACATAAAGCGGCGGTTGTTAGCGTTTTCACTTCTTTATTTTTGCTTACGTTTTGAATGGAGAGAGAGAAATCAATAGTTTCCTTGGACTTTGTTAACATCGATAATCATCTAAAAGGGGCATTCGCTGCAAAAGCGAATCAAAATACTCCTTCTCCAT
The DNA here is from genome assembly GCA_034692225.1 of Polydesmus complanatus. Classification (NCBI taxonomy): domain Eukaryota; kingdom Metazoa; phylum Arthropoda; class Diplopoda; order Polydesmida; family Polydesmidae; genus Polydesmus; species Polydesmus complanatus. The sequence continues at coordinate 1,199 of JAQGAZ010002254.1, forward strand.
ACTTTTTTCAAGTTTCGACTCAAAAGCCCATATAAAGACTTTTAACCCGTAACCACTTGTACATGTACGGTAGTATTCGGTACCCGGTAAAACGAAAATATTTTTTGTACATTGTTTTACCGGAAAAAACAAAAAAAAAAATTTCTTTTTTAATATTTTTGTTTTGTTTTGAAAATGTGAGTTGGTCCATTTTAGCGTCAAAAGCTTTCGATTATTGCTTTAATAAATCAACTTTTTTTTTTTAATAGTTGATGCGATGAGAGGTAGAGTGTGATTGATAATCGATGACGGTTATTAATCATAAATAGAGTGAGTGTATATTATGTGTTGTGATAGGTGGCGTGAGCGTCGAGCGAAAAATATAAATAGGGCAGAACAAAGAGTGAGCTCCCGTTACACGCGGGACTCGACCGGGATAAATCGGGAGTCAAGAGAAAACACAGGATTAGGCTAAGTTTAGGAGTAAGTTATTTCACCAATGTCTGCCATTGTTATTTTAAAGTAAAGTCTCGTTTCATTATTCTTTTTTTTTTTTTTTTTTCTTACGGGGAAATTCTATGTAAATGTGTCATCATTTTAGAGAGTTGTTTACACGTAAACTGTTAATTGTTCCTTAATAAAACTCAATAAGTTATTTTATTTTATTAGATTTTTTTTTTTTTTGTATTTTTAATTAATAACAAAAGTTTTTAAAATGATAGTAAAAAAAAAATTAATTATTTTTTTTTTATGCATTTTTATGTACACGGTGTCCGTAAAAGAAATGCACCCAAAATAAATGTAAATGTTTGAATGACACGTGGAAAAAGTTTAACTTAATGAATTTTTTTTAAAAACATTGAATTGTTCTATTCTGTGTCTCAACACAAGCATCATACCCCACTTACTATGCCCCCCCCCCCCCCCCCCCCCCTCCCCCTTTACCTCACTACACAACAGCTGCATCCACACTCTCCTCGCATAATTTCAGTTCCATGATTCCATCTATCGTTATTTTTTCTGGTACACCTTTTTCGTGCATCATACCCCATATTAATTTCGCAACCTACTTAATTTAAATGTGGGATATTGAAGAAGCCCGCCCAAAAATAGCCAGCCCCATAGCGAGTGAGTATAACGCATTTTGCTGCGTGTGTTGTTTTCAAAAATCGTTCAAAATCGAAATCAAAATTTTCAGTTTCAAAAAATCGTTCAAAAATTAAGTTTACTTTACACAGTACATATTCAAAAATCTAGATCATTTTTTATTTCAAAAAATCGTTCGAAATGGAGATCACTTTTCAACCCAAAAATCGTTCAAAATCAAATTTTTTTTTTTTTTATTAGTTCAAAAATCGTTCAAAAGGGAGATCACTTTTCAACACAAAAATCGTTTAAAATCGAATTTTTTTTTTTATTATTAGTTCAAAAATCGTTCAAAAGGGAGATCACTTTTCAACACAAAAATCGTTCAAAATTGAATTTTTTTTTATTAGTTCAAAAATCGCTCAAAAGGGAGATCACTTTTCAACATAAAAATCGTTCAAAATCGAATTTTTTTTTTATTAGTTCAAAAATCGTTCAAAAGGGAGATCACTTTTCAACACAAAAGTCGTTCAAAATCAAAAATTTTTTTTTTTTTTAAATTTAAAAATCGTTCGAAAGGGAGATCACTTTTCAACACAAAAATCGTTCAAAATGAGAGATCAATTTTCAGTCCTGAAATCGTTCATAATCAATTTTAAAACACAGAATAGAACAATTCAATTTTAAAAAAAAAAAAAAAAAAAAAGTGTTTAAAGTAAATTTTTTCTACGCGTCATGGTGCGTCAGTTGGGTGCACTTTTTATACGGGACACCGTGTACATCAAACTAGCGCCCCCCCCACCTAATGGCAGCCAGTTAGGTGGGAAAGGCGCTTAATGGGCAATAATTATTTACACCTTAAATTGACAATTCTTCGGTTAATTCCTCGTGTAGTGAGCAGTTGTAAGGTGTTGGTGATCGGCGCCGGAGCGGCTGGGTTGGGGGCGGCCGAGTACCTACTCCGCCACGGCGTGCGTGACGTCATCGTGCTGGAGGGTTCGGATCGCATCGGCGGTCGCATCCTCACCGCCTCCTTCGGCTCCAACGCCGAGCACATAATCGAGCTGGGCGCCAATTGGATCCACGGAGGAACCGTGGCCAACCCCTTCTTCACTGCCGCCATCCAAAACAACTTCGTGGAGCCGGACGGAAGCGTGCCCATCCTCGACCGCTTCGGCCACTGCTCCTTCGGAAAAAGCGACGGAAAACTCTTAGAACCGGAACTGGGCCAACGCGCCATCCGAGCCTTCTTCAAAGCCGAACGCGCAGCCTACGCTCTCTACTTCCGCTCCGCCAACGAAGGCCAGGACACCGACCTCCTGCACTACTTGAACGCCGAACTGGAAACGCTCTTGGAGAGCGAGTTTCCGGCGGAAGAGCGGGAGGACGTTCGCTGCGCCTTCAACGCCCTGCGCAACTACCTCAAGTTCCACACCAGCGACGACTTGCACAAACTCTCGGCCAAGTTCTACGGAACTTTCCAAGAAATCCCCGGAAGCGACGTGATGGTGCCGGGCGGCTTCCTCAACCTCCTGGCCACCTTCAGCGACGCGTTTCCCGCCCAAACCATCCGCTTCAACCGCCACGTCAGCCAAATCCGCTGGGACGGAAATGACGTTTCCGTCTCCTGCCAAGACGGAAGTTCGTTCCGCGCCCAACACGTCATCGTCACCGCCTCTTTAGGCTACTTGAAACAGCACCGGAACTCCCTCTTCAACCCTCCGCTTCCGGCTTTTAAACAAAAAGCGATCGAAAAGATCGGATACGGAAGCACCAATAAGATTTTCCTCGAGTTCTCGCCGCCATTTTGGAAGTCGGGGATGTTGGGCTGTCTGGCGATGGGCTGGAGCGACGAGGAACTCACCGCTACCACCACTACCACCGCCGCCGGAAGTGAGGGGCAGTGGGCCAAGGCGGTGTACGGCTTCGACGAGGTGTACAACAACCCCCACGTGTTGGTGGGTTGGGTGGCGGGAGACGCGTCCCGGGACATGGAGCGAGCCAGCGACGATGACGTCATGAGGGTGTGCACGCAGCTGCTGCGCAGGTTCAGCGGAAACCCGAATATCCCCGCGCCGAAGCGGATGTGGAGGACCAGGTGGTGCGCCGAGCCCTTCGCGCTGGGCTCCTACTCCTACGCCACCAACCGCTCCGGAAGTAAGGAGATTGGCGATTTGGCCCGCCCACTTCCGTCCGAGCGCAGCCCCGCCCTCTTGTTCGCCGGAGAAGCCACGCACGACAACTACTACTCCACCGTCCACGGAGCTCTACTGTCCGGGATTCGGGAGGCCAGGAGGATAGTGGATTTGGAGAAGATTTGCAAGTTGTAAAAAATTATTAGAGGAGATTTAATAAATCTCGAAAGATTTAACATTTAATTTTGTGCCAAAGAAATTATTATTATTATTATTATGAAATGAGAAAAAAAGTGTGAGAAATTCCTTTGGAATTTGATGTTCGTTTTGAGAACGAAACTATCGATTATTTAGATACAAAAATGATTACCGTATGTAAACATTGCCAGCTGATGTTATTATGGAAAAATTTTACAATTGAAGTAAAAATATTATTTTTGACAAAATGGAAACTGAATAAATAGAATTTAAATTTTTTTTTTTTGAAGGAAACTACAAAAAAAAAAAAAAAAAAAAATGATGGAGAGAAAAGTTCGATTTTTTGTCAAATTAAAAATATATTTATTTTGCTAAGCTGAAACTTCGTTATTATAAGTTATTGTTCCTTCGAATAATTAAATAAAATTTGAATACAGTATTATTAAAGATTTAAATTTTTTTTTTTTTTGCTTTAAACTAGAAATATAATATTATTATTTAAGAATATAATAATGTACTTCCGAAGTGGTATAAGTACCAGAAATCAAAATTATTGTTCCGAGATAATTAACATTAAAGTTCCATGTTCGTTCTATGTTTTTGGGTTTTTAAAAACAGCTGTTTAAATAATTAGTACGCTTTTTTCGGGTATTGTTTTCACTATGACTCTACACACCTTGGAACTGACCAGCGCTCAAATTTTTTTTTTTTATTGTTTATCGTTTAGAAATTTAAAAGATTTTTCTTGCACAAAAGTTCTAAAAATTTGAAAATTTGTACGAAAAAAAAAAAAAAAAAAAAAAGCTCAAGCTACAGCAAAATTAAATGTATAAACAGCAAAATTCAAAAAAATAATTTCTTTCGTAGTCGATTTAATTTAATTTAATTCGATTTTTTTTTTTTTTTTTTTTTTTTTAAAAAAAAGACGATTTTAGTTTGAAAACATTCCGCTATGTGGCAGCACACACTTCGTACATGTACAGAGTATATTCAACTCCAAAGAAGATTTAAAATAAGAATTTTTTTTACTGTATAATAATATATTTAGTGGTTCCTAAAACCATCACTAGATGACGCGTTGATCGTGTTAACGCGCCACATTAATCTTATTAAAAAACGTGAAGTACGTTTGTGGCTGTAACGTATTTTGCGTGGCATAATATCGCCATCTAGTATCAATTTATCAAAATACATGTACACATACAGTACTGTAATAATTAGACCACCTCCCCATCACTTCTAATTGAAGACCACCTCCGTTTCGAGACCAACTCAAACACGTCTCTCCGATTTCCCCCCACGTTAATGCACCTCCCAATGCCGCCCACCTCTAAAGCAAGACCGTGAGATCCCCCCATTTTCAATGTAAGTCTCTATTTAAAGACCACTTTTAATCAATCCCATCGGCGGTCTTAGTACAGAGGTTTCACTCCGTTTCATTTAAAACGATAAAATTTCTCAGCAATTTGAATTCTCTATTTGAAGACCACTTTTAGTCAATCCCATATATGGTCTCAATACAGAGGTTTCACTCCGTTTCATTTAAAACGATAAAATTTCTCAACATTTTCAACGTTTCAAAAGATTAATTAATTTTAATTATTATTTCGAATCTTATTTTCCTAACAATTAAGTTTTACAAAACGTAGAAAAAAATAATAGTAAAAAAAAAAAAATAAATAATAAATAAAATTTAAATATAAAAAATTCATTTTCTTAAAAACGAAATTCTATTTTCTCCACCCCTCGCTCTCACCGGAAGTGCAAATTTTTTTTCTTAGACTAAGAAGACTTTCACAATCATGCTTAGTGTTTATAAGAGAAGCAGCGAGCAATTTTTACTCAATAATTGGGTGACGTGAAAATGACGTCACAGTTGATGAAAACAAGTTAAGATAAGGAAGGAGGGAATTGTTCAGCACCAAACGGCGTCACGATGACATCACAGCTAATAAAGAATCAAGATAACCCCACTCCCCTCTCTCTCTCTCTCTCTCCCTATGTGTGTTATGACACGAAGATTGATGATTCCTCTCACCTGACACCCACCCACTTTAACCTCTTGTCGTGCGCAGAAGACGACGCGCATGTTGATTTATGGCTGGAGATGAGTCCGGCAGGTGGCGCTCCCCCACCCTCCCCTCCCTCCCTGGCTTTTATTAATTGCTTAGCTGCCCTTAAACTCCGCCGCGTCCGAGGTGCTTATAATGGACGACGCATGCGCATAGAGCGGAGGAGGCAGGTGGTCGCGTGCGGGATGGCACGCGCATTCAAACGGGATAAGTAGCGTTAGGGGAGGGGGGAGCAGGTGAGAAGAGAGGTGTTGTAAACATCCCCGGGGAAAGAGAGAGAGAGGGAGGGAGGGGCGTTTGGGTTGGGTGCTCCTTGAAATTGAGGGTGCAGAGGGCGCCACTGCCAGTTTCCCCCCCCCCGCACCCTCTGTCACTCCCTTTAACTCCGCGAACAATGGAATTGCGCTTTAAAATTTTTTAAAAAAATTAAACGTAATTTTAAAGCAATTTTCCAAACTTATAATTTAAAAAAAAAAAAAAAGCCAGTGTTGTTAATTTTAAAACGACGCGGCCTGCCGCAGTGTTGCCAATTATGTCACGTGTTTTGGTACTGGCGCTGCTACGCTTCAACACATACCCGTATTTGAACACAGCTTAGAATTATTTCGCAATACAGTAATGTCTTTCGTGAATCGTAATACGCAGGGTTTTTTTTTGCCATTATCAATACATTTTTACAATAAAGCTCGGTTATAACGGCATAAAAGAAACTGAACAATTTATGGCTTTACGTGCGAGTAATTTAAAAAATCTACTTATTTTTTATTTTTTTGAAACGAGTCATTAAATTTGATTAAATAATGCAGAAATTTTTTTTTTTGTCAAATAAAGAAGTATAGTTCTGATTTATTTGACGTTATAACCAATGTTAATGTAAAAAACTTGGTTATAACGAACTCGAATATAACGTCATTTTTCGGAAATTTTGCTGCAGCCCATTATGTACTCCTCTTGTTGGGGTTAAGTTTTTATTCTCGTTCTGATTAATTCGACGTTATAGCCGAGGTTAATATATTTATTTATCATTTTTTTTTTTTTTTTTTGGAGACGATTATAAAGATTTTACGGTTAAGCATTATTTTTTTCGTTCTTATGCTAAAGTCCACTTCTTATGACGTCAGAATTTAGAATTTATGACTCTTCCTTTACATCGGCGCAACAATAAATTCCAAATTGCTATCTCTGACGTCATAAGAAGTAGACTTTATCATAAGAACGAAAAAAATAATGCTTAACCGTAAAATCTTTATAATAATATTAATCGTCTCAAAAAATTAAAAAATACGTTAACCTCGGCTATAACGTCAAATAAATCAGACCCGTTTATAAACCCAACAATCTCAATTAATAACGGGAGTTTTTTTTTATTTTTATAAGAAGAGTACTTAATGGCTGCAGCAAAATTTCCCAAAAAATGACGTTATATTCGAGTTCGTTATAACCAAGTTTTTTTTTTTTTTTTGAATAATAATAAAATATTTCATTCTAAAGACGATGCTTTTTCTTATAACAATCCCCTTTTTTTTTATTTTATAAAGTACAATAATTCTTTACTTAAAAAAAAAACCCCATCAATTATTTCTCTATACAATTTGTTCAATAGAAAAGCAAAAATTTCGTTATATCGACGCTCGATCTCAGCGGCTGAAGAATTTGGCGGCAAAATTTTTCTTATTTTCTATTCAACGCCAAAAAAAAAAAAAAAAATCTAATTTATTTTTCCAATAATTAGTCTACTTTTTTCCCTCCTTCCTTTTCAACAGCTGATCCAATTAAATAAACAAGAATCTAAACGAGACAAACCGCAGTTGAAATCCCGCGTGCCACCAATTGGGAGACTCGGGTTGAAAGTTGGATTTGAAAAGACGAGGAAATACACGTAACTCTCCTTTTAATCACCCACCCCCTCCCTTACCTTAACACCCCCCACACCACCCCCTACGCCTCGAAAAGTAAACAAAGCAGCGCCCTCTATTAGCGATGAACAGGAAGTCCACGTCTCTTTTAACTATTATTTATTATTATTATTATTATTATCATTGTTCGCTTTGAAGAAAAATGTTTTTCGGCTGAATGTGAATGTAGGTGGCGCTGGCGGAGTATTAATTAACGCCACAACCGATTAAGATCTATATTTAGCGATGTACCGCACCAAATAATATTATTAGTCGTTTATAATAATATTCTTCAATTAACCGCCTTTCGCGCTAATTGCGCTGTTTATTCAGGTAGGGTCGTCAACCGCTGGGACGGCAAACAACAAATCGTTTTCCGTGTTTACAAACAAACGTCTTATTAATCGCTTTCATTATTATTATTATTATTATTATAATTGTAATGGAGGGAGAGGACGGGGGATTCGGATGAACGAGTACTACAGCTCTCGGTTAATCGCGATTGAGGACACTGCGCCATTCGCCTGTGCTCTAAAATCCTCAAATTCCAATCTACTTGAATTATTATTAATCACTGTAATATATACTACGAGGAAAAATCTTTTGTATTTTTAAGCTTTAAAATTATTAATTAAAAAAAAAAAAAAGATCTGCGCATGCGCACATATCGGTATTTCATTTTTTTTCGTTTCTAAAACTAGTTTTGATTTCATTCTAAAATTAAAATTTTAATAACATAAAAATTAAAAAAAGCAACATCTCTATTTAAAGACCACTTTTTGTCGGCCCCCAACTGTGGTCTCTGTACAGGGGTTTCACCTGTATTTTGGTCTCAACACAAGCGTTATTCCCACCACTCACTATAGCCCCACCCCACTACTCTTCTTAACTCAATTTCTCTCGTAAACCTTTTCTTCTATCACACACCATATTTTTTGTAGGCTACCAAATTAGAGCTCATTTTCAGTTTAAAAATCGTTCAAAATCGAGATCAACTATTAATTATTAAGAAATGGTTCAAAATCGAGATCAATAAAATCGTTCAAAATCGAGATCAAGAAATGGTTCAAAACCAAGATCAACTATCACTTTAGAAATCGTTCAAAATCGTGATCATTTTTCAGTTAAAAAATCGTTCAAAATCGAGATCAACTATTAATTAAGAAATGGTTCAAAATCGAGATCAACTATCAGTTAAGAAATCGTTCAAAATCGAGATCAAGAAATGGTTCAAAACCAAGATCAACTATCACTTTAGAAATCGTTCAAAATCGTGATCATTTTTCAGTTAAAAAATCGTTCAAAATCGAGATCAACTATTAATTAAGAAATGGTTCAAAATCGAGATCAACTATCAGTTAAGAAATCGTTCAAAATCGAGATCAAGAAATAGTTCAAAATCGAGATCAAGAAATAGTTCAAAATCGAGATCAAGAAATAGTTCAAAATCGAGATCAACTATCAGTTAAGAAATCGTTCAAAATCGAGATCAAGAAATAGTTCAAAATCGAGATCAAGAAATAGTTCAAAATCGAGATCATTTTGCAGTTAAAAAATCGTTCAATATCGAAATCATTTTCCAGGTAAAAAATCGTTCAAAACCCAGATCAATTTTCAATTCTAAAATCGTTCATACGTAAGATTAAAACACATTTTTATTTTTTTATTTTTGAAAAGAGCTTTACTCTGAAAGCAAGATGGCCGCCATCAAACGCCTTAGTGACCCAAAAAGGCGTTGTTTCAGTTCTTACGTTCTTTCCATAAATTCCGATCCCTAATCCACTTTTCATAAAAAAAAAATCAGGTATTGTTTTTGCTTCATTTGTTTCTTCGATTCACAAGCGCAAAATGGTCGCCCACAATGTCTTCTATAGAGAAAGGAGAAGGAGTAAGTGGGGGGGAGGAGGAGGTTGAATCCGGCTACTAAATCTGGGTTTCATTAAACCAAGTGGCACTAATGAACCGCCCACTACAAATGTTTCTCATACTCTTTCGCGCGCATTGTTGCTGTTGCTCTTTGTTCTTTTCGCCTTGTCTTTGAGATTTGGATCCAAGATGGCCGCCCGTCGACCGCATTCGCCGCTCCAGCCGTACGAAATTAATTACATACTAAACTCAGTTAAGGTCTTTAAATAAGCACAAAAGATGGCTGCCGCTGCACCGGCGTCAATAGAGGGCGTACTCTCTCTGCCGCATTTTTGCCCTTGAGTTCATACGGCGTTTTTGTTCGCGCGTGAGAACCGACCGACTGCGCTTGCGTAACTTATTAAAAAATTTCAAAGTGTTAGAAGAAGAAAAAGGGGGTGGTGGTGGTAGTAGGAGATGATTCGCAGGTGTTTTGCATTGTTGTTGTTGTTGTGCTCCGACAATCATTGCGCACGCGCACTCGTCCTCGATTTTTCTTCTTTCAAACATTTTTTTTTTATTATTATTTAAAGGAATTTTTCTCCTTTTTTATTTCTTTTATTTTTGTTTAATATTTTTTTTTCTCGTCTGCTTTTCTCTTACGGTTAACTGGATACACCTTCGATAGTTTAAATAATCGATACCACTATCGCGATATAGCCACTATACTATCGCTGTAGCAGCATGGTTTTAAAAATTCGTTATACCGTGTATGTGCTAAGAATTTCGTTATATCGAAAAATATCTTTTTGTCAAAAATCAAAAAATTCGTTATATCAAAAATTTTGTTTTAACAAATTTCGTTATATTGAGGATTTGTTTTATCATCGATACTTGTAGAAATATTTTTTTAAGCGTCCAAAATTCGTTGTACTGAAGATTATTTCGTTATATTTACTCAAGTCTGTATTTCGTGTTTCAATATAACAAGAATTTCGTTGTATCGAGAGTTGTGTCTGACTGAGATTTTCGTTATATTGAGGATTTTTGTTTATGTACATGTACCAGTAATCAAAAACTCGTTGTACTAAAAAAAATTTTTTTAGTAAGAATTTCGCTACATCGAAGATTTTTTTAAGTAATCAAAAATTCGTTATATCAGAACTGAAACTATTTTGTTTACTAAGAATTTCGCTGTACCGGTATTTTTTTTTTTTTTTTTAATTTATCTAAACAAAAATTCGTTATATTGAAAGTTCCATAATGCAGAACAACGTAGCCTACTTGTGCTGAAAATTATTGTTTTAAATCAAAAATTCGTTATACCGAAACTTTCTTTTTCAATAATAATTTCGTTATACAGGTATTTAATTTTTTTTTTTTTTTTTTAATGTAATCAACAAATTATTCGTTATACTGAAAATGAAGCTATGCAGTACATGTATCGAGCATTATTTCGAAAATCAAAAATTCGTTATAACGGTACTAAAAAAATTTTACTAAAAACTTCGCTATATTGAAAATTAATATTGTTTTCCAATCAAAGAATTCGTCATTCTGAATTTCGTTATTTTGAAAATTTCGTTATACTGAAAATTTCTTGTTAAATAAGAATTTCGTTATACATAATATGTACATGTATTTGAGCAAAGTTATTTTTTAATTAATCAACAATTCGTTGTACTGAAAATTTCGTTATACCGGTACAGGTATTTAAGAATTTTTTTTGTATGTAATCAACAAAATACATGTATTCGTTATACATGTACTGAGAATTTAGCTATGCAGTACATGTATTGAGCATTGTTTTTAAAAAAATTAAAAATTCGTTATAACGATACCGAAAAATTTTATTAAGAACTTCGCTATATTGAAAAATTATTCGTCATTCTGAATTTCGTTATTTAGAGAAAAAAAATTTTTTGTAAAGCGAAACTTCGTTGTACTAAGAATTTCGTTGTGCGCAGTACAGTAGGGCTCTATGGTAGCCAAGTTCCATTTCGCTTTCTATTAACGTTAACGAGATAATCGATAGTTTGAGCCGAAAATATCGATACATTGTTTTCGCTACTTGACTTGCGAAACTGTTTTTGATGGACGACATGTTATCTCCTCTCTTTCTCTCGCGGTCTCGTTATCTCCACCCACCCACAACCACCCCCTACCCCCCGCCCACAACTACCCCCTACCCCCCGCCCACAACCACCCCCCGCGGATGACCACCCATCGCTTTTCATCCGTCATTGAAAAATGCAAACGAGATTACTCTATGTACATGTGTGTGGAAATGAGACAAATCTACCTCAGTCTGTTTCCATTGGCCCTGTTTTTGCTGTTCTGCATCATTTTTGGGTCAATTAGTGGACGTACAACCCACACCCCTCCCCCACCCACCCACCTATTAAGCTTTCACTTTCTTTCCACAATTATTACTAGATGCGATTTATCAAAACCAATAAATTCAAACAAAAATAATAATAAGTCAAATTTCTTTTTTTTTTTGATATAAAAATTGAAAAATTATTATGTTTTTTTATATGTAAAATTGAATAATTTTAGTGTTTATTAGAGCGGGAATGACTCGTCTTTTTCTATACTTGCCTTCCATTCAATATTAAAAGAAATTTATTTCGACGTTGAAATAATAATAAAAAATAAATAAAAAATGGGATCAAAATTTTTGTTAAATTATTATATAAATACACATTTTGACACGTAGATAATTGATCAATAAAAAAATATTGATTTTTTTTTTTTTTTGAAAAAAAAAATTATTTTTTTTTTTGGATTTTGTAATAATTTATTGGAGCAAATCTGTCATATTTTTATTTAAAAAAAAATAAATACTGTAAATATAAAAAAAAAAATCATGAATGAAGATTTTTTTTTTTCATCTCTCAACTGAAAATAATAATTAAACAATTTTTTTAAAAAAACATAATTATTTTAAAAATGAAATTTTTAAAATTTATTATTTTTTCTTTAAAATGTTTGTTTACATTTTGAAACTTTTTTTCAATGACAAAAAAACCATTTTTTTTTTGTGTGCTCTATTTTGAAGAAAAACAAAAAAGCGAAAAAAAGAACATTAAAATTAAAAATCATAAAAAAAATATATATAAATATAAGTTTATGAGAAAATTTAACCTCAAAATAAAAAACCATTAAAAACGAAAAAATATTATTTTTATTACAAAACCACATTCAATAAATTCAAAGTATTTAAAAAAAAAAAAAAAAAAATTTCCAAATTTTTTATCAAAAATAAAAAAAACATAAGAAATTTTTCTTTAAAAAATATTTTTTAAAGAAAAATAATTAAAAAAATAAATTTAACTTATTCAAGCCAATTAAAAATGATGGCTTAATAAAACAAAACAATTAAGAGAAAATTAACCTCAAAACATAAAAAAAAACAAAAACCATAATAAAAAATAATTAAGTGAAATTTTTTTGGAATATTTAAAAAAAAAAAAAATTCATAAAACTCCAATAAATAAATCAAAATTTAAATATTTCATTTAATTTTTTTAATTAAAAAAATTTTCATCAAAAAATAATTAATTTTCGTATAATAATAATTATATATTTCTGTGATAATATGCTTGGAATTGAACGAAACGGTTGGCGTGACCTAAATTCCCGGTGGAGCTAAATGATACTGTAGATGAGAAATAGACGATTTCTTAACCTTAATCAACGCGTATAAAGTGAGGCTGAGATTTACCGAAAGAAAACGCCTCGTTTTTCACTTCTCATTAACCTACTAATTAAACAACTCATTCGGCCCGCAAATTAAACCATCTCAACGCGCAAATTAATGTCTACTCTCCGTACCCTCAAAATTAAACCCATAATCCAAACCCAACATTCTAGAACATCAAAAATAAAATAAAGACTGCGCATGCGTGAAAACCCTTTTAAAAATTCAAATCATAAAAAAAAAGTCAATAAATGGACTGATCTGGTTCTTCAATTTAGATATAAATGTGGATCAGTTGGTGGCCACCGAGATAGTTTAATGAAAGCCCGAAATGATTGGTGTTTGACAGGTGTTGCGTGGCGTGTGACAATGACCCGCCACCTGGCGGAGGGGTGTGGGGGTGGGTGAGGTATGGCACGCGGGCCATCTGATAAGCACACAACAAAAGGTGATTTAATGAGAATTGATTATGTGCTGCGTCATTTACCACTTTAATTATTATTTTAACACATTTATCTCTCTCTCCCACTCCATCTCTCTCGCTTTGCTTTAATAATAATAATAACAAGGAGAATAAAAACTGGTTAAAAAAATAAGAAAAAAGAGATTCGATTAAGACGTTTTATGAAAGGAAATTTAAACTAGGTAAATCAAATTGGAATAAAAAAAATAAATAAATAAATAAAAAAAATTATGCTCGGTAAAAAAAAAAAATTAATAAAAAAAAAAATAATAATAAAAAAAATTTTTTGTGGAAACTTGAAAATTGTTGAATTGCGAAAGGCCAAAGTTAAGAAAATCGGTTAAAAAGATTCTAAATAATAATAATAATCGAATTATTTTAAAGCGTAAAAAATAAGATTTTTTTTTTTTTGGATTAGGTTAAGAATTTTTTCTTTTTATAGAAAAGATTTTTTTCTTTAAAAAAAAAAAAAAAAAATTTATTTTGCACAATAAAAAAAAATGTTGATTTTTCAATTATGTTAATTGAATAAAAAAAAAAAAAAAATTGAGAGCTGGTTTTAAAATCCTTTTTTTTTTTTTTTAAGATTGCGTCATATAAAATAGTTGTAGGTTTTGCCTAACACAAAAAAATAATTGAAGATTAATTTGAATTCGAGGATTAATTTTATTGAATGTCAATAATAACGAAATAATTCTTAGTACGAGTCGGCCTACAAATTATTATTACTCGCGCAATAAAACCTGCATAAAACGGAAACTTGCAAAAATAAAAAAAAAAAATAAAAAAAAAAAAAAAAAAACGGATAAAAAGGTTTGAAACTAGCTCTAAGACGGAAAACCTGTCCGACGCAGAAACGGAAAGCATGTTGAGCAGCAAAACTATTATAAACCTGCTTAAAGCGGACAATAAAACAGTTTGCCTTAATAATAATTGTATCATTCCACTTTCTATATTAATCTCTCTGCTCATTTGAATGCCCCCCCCCCCTGCACTTGTTAGAGGGGGGCCTAGGGGGGGCAAAAAGTGTAAGTGTTGCGTTTATCGAGTGCGAGTGTTGCGATGAATCGATTTTTAATCGCAAATTTTTAATTAAAAAACTTAAATTATAATTATTCTACTTAAAACAAAACGTAAAATAATTTTAAATTGTGTTATTATAAACATTTTTATTTATTTTTTTTTATTAAATTCTTATTTGAAAAAGTATGAAACGCAAAAAAAAAAAAACAGATTATTATCAACTACATGTACGAGTAAAAACGAAATTTTCGTTATGTATCGGTACGTAAAAAACAAACAAACAAAAGACGAATGAAAAACTTCTTTCATTCTTATCTCAACGCAAAAACATTTTTTTTTTTCGTATATAAAAGCCTAATAAAATTTTAAAATTGACGAAAAAGTTACGTGTTATCCTTTTTTTTTTTTTTTAAAAAAAAGCTTTAAAACGCGAGCAGTTTTTCCCTGCGCTTAAAATTGGAATTAAAATTATACTCCGTATTATTCTAATAAAAATGTTAAATATTCTTAAAACTACATTTTTTTTTTCTGATTAATATAAATAAACTCTGCCTTTTGATACGTGCTTTTTTTTTTTTTCGGCTTTAAAATCGAGGATAGAATTATTCCAAATTAAAATCGTAAAATCGCAACAAATCTTAAAAACGCTCATTTTGGCCAATTCACCCGATCGGTGTTCTTTTTTTTTTCTATTGAGCCTTTACAATGGAGGATAAAATTCTAAATGAAAATCGCGAAAAAAATTTTCTCAAATCTACCGATACCCATTAACATTACGAGAGAAAAAACGCAAAATGTTCTTAGAACTAATTTTTTTTCTGGTTAAAATAAACACATTATGGTAATACAACACGCACTATTTAAATCTTTACGAGCTGAAAAAAGTTCTTTAAAATGAGAAATTCAAACGCGAGGTTTTTTTTTTGGGCTTCAAAAACAAGATGAAAATTCCAAATTAAAACCGTAAAATCCGCAAACAAAAAAAAAAAAAAAAAGTTCTTAAAAATTATTCCTTACACAAACTTTCTTTTTTCTCCCCGGCATAAAATTGAAAACGCGCAAAAGGCAAAAGTTCTTAACATATATTTTTCTAACTTAAAAGAACACGTAAAAGAAAATTACGCCGCGTCATAACGATTCAAAATGGCTAAAATAATGTAAATAAGTGCCACGAGGCGCCGCTTACCCCAACAGTCCGCGGAGCCGCCTAACTTGAAAGCGTGGGCGCCGGATTTGTTGTAAGGAGGCAGGGTGGACATGACCAGAACCTTCTCCACGGCCTCGCTGGAATTGACCGGGAACTTCATAGAGCGCTTGATGCACTTGTTGCCCTCGCACACTCTCAAACACTCGCGACTCACGTTGCTCAAGTAGTCGTAGATGGCCGCTTTGGAGCAGGAAGAGAACTTGGAGTTCTCGGCGTGGTCAGCCGGGGGCAGGGGGTAGGCCATGATGTTCATCCGGCGTTCGTCTCGAGTGGCGCAAGCGGTGTCGTCGTCGGTGGGAGCCCCGAACAGCTGGCCCAACTGATGAGCCGTGTGCACGGCCATCAGCTGATAATCGCGACACGCCTCCTCTCGCTGCCTCCACCGAAAGTTGACGGGCACGGCGTTGGAGATGAACTCGCCGTAGTCCTCTTCTTCCTCCATCGGCACCTGGAACTGGCTGCTATCGTTGTCGCGGGAGCCGCAAATGCCGCGGTCGGTGGAACGCAGAGTGGACTTGAAAACCGCCGGACTGTAGGTCTCGTTGCCGGGGAACTCTCGGTAGGTGAAGAGCAGACCCGCGCAGGCGCCGCTAAAGTCGTAGCGCGAGAACTCGCTGAAGAAGACGCTGGGGTCCCACTCGGCAGTAAAGTTGGACTCATCACCGATCGGCTCTAAAATCAACAACAACAACAACAAAAAAAAAACCGTATTAATAAAACGAATATCGGAACAAAAAAAAAACAAAAGAAAATGACACAAAATTCACGTAAAATTCGTAAGGTGGGCCTGGGCACACTCAGCTATCAAAATACTTACCTAAACCCACTTTTATAGTACCGTACACTAAAATAAGTTTAGGTTAGTAGGGTGTGCCCGAGAACATAATTTAGCAACTCGGAAAAAAAGAAAAGAAAAAAACACTCGTGATTTTGTCAAATAAAATAACACCTTAAGACTGCAGAGTGTAAGGTGTGCCTGGGAACAAAATGGCACACTCAATTCTAACAATAGGTGTTATTTTAACATAGGAAATCCACCTAATAACCTTTTAACCTACTCAATAAGCTTCAGTTAAAGATCACGTAGTACCGGTGGGCCAAGGCACGCTCAGCTTTAACTGCGTACGTTCAGTAGAAGGGTGTGCCTGGGAACACCTGGCACACTCAGCCATCCAAATGTATCATTAAACACGTTATTTAATTAAAGGACAATTTACCTATACACGCTTTAATAATAATTAAATTAAAGTTCAATACAGTGTGTCTGGTTATTCTGCAGCCTACAAATAAACGCAAAGAGTGACGAAAAAAATACGGTACTAAAATATTTTCATTCGGTCAAAGTTAAATACATGTACGCGCAACAGTAATGAATATGCCGTGATTCATCGTTCGCTCAGACCGATTATTTTTCCTCAAAGGAGGATTTTACCGTGACTTAAAACTGCTACTACTGACGACTTTTGACCTTGTTGGTATTCCGTTTGTACGAAGCAAAGTAGTAGTAAATATCGTGCGGCTGTGTTTTTGCAATTCGCGTTCATCGCCATTCTCGTGTTAACCTTACAAAAAAACCGTTGTACAGTAATCGTGTGTGTACGAACGGATTAATAAATGTTTTTCCGCTATTGAGACAATGTTTTGGTGATTGATGCCACGAGTAGTGTGATTTTATGCGATATATTTTGGCCGGTAAAGTTGTACGAGTATGTATAAATAATCATAAATTTTGCGTGTGGTGCCCGGTTCTTGTGTTCATTCACGTTGTATCTTTGGATTTATTTTTGCTGAAACGAATTGATCGTGTATAAACAAAATGTGTATCCCCCCCCCCCCCCCCTCTCCTTATAAAAAGTTCAGTTCAAGATCATGTAAGGATCATGAAGAAAAGTGTGCCTGGGAATACGTGAGGCTCGCGCACAAACGGTAGTGTTCTTAGACGTTGTATGTCAGAGAAAACCTAATGTAATACGGTAAACCTTTAGTACCACTATACTTACTAAAAACGTGCTATTTTATCAGAGAGAAAATGTACCTAAGAACAATTTTTAATACACACGGAACAAGTTATAGTTAATAGTTCGATCTGTAGGATCATGTGTATGAAAACACGAAGCGCACGCAGTTATAATAGAAAAGAGCGTCTTTCGTAAACCAGTTTACGTTGAAATTTGTTTTAGTGGCTTATACTCATCTGTTAAAAAAAAAAGGTAGCCTACAGTAGTTATTTTGTCAATGAGAAAAAATACCTAAAAGCATTATTAATACTCACTAAATAACTGTTTAAGAATTTGGTTTTGTTGTTTGCACGTGGAAACGAGTGGCGCACTCTCGGACGTAAATAATGGAACGTGGTTTGTCAGAGAGAAAAACTAGCTCTAATAGACTTTTACCATACATAAACTAAAAACGTGTTGCTTTGTCAGAGAGTAAATGTATCTTGTTGTGCTCTTCCGGACGCTCGTCCGATGGAGGCATTCGTATATGGACGTAGTCCAAATAAATATCGAGGAGGCA
>JAQGAZ010002255.1:0-19305 GCA_034692225.1 Polydesmus complanatus
AAAAAAAATTTAAAAAAAAAAAAAAATTTTTTAAAAAAAATGACTTTTAATTTTTTTTTTTTTAAAAACTATTTTTTGGTTTAGTCTCCTGCGCCAAGTATTAGAAATGTATCTATTGAATCAAACTCTAATCAAACTCACTACATCATCATCTCTCACTGCGCAATGCTACTGCGCACCATCTCACTGCTCTTCAAACAGAGACTTCCATTGAAAATGGGACTTATAATGAATGGTCTTGTAGTAGAGGTGGTCTACTATTGGAGATGGTCTCGATACGGAGATGTGATTAAATTCTAGGTGAATCACATTTTTACATGCAAATTTCATTCATTGATTTTTAAATTAAAAAAAAAAAAAAAATTAGAATTTTAATTCTAATTAAAAAAAAAAAAAGTTTCGCTTTGTAAAGGAGCTCGCGTTGAAGAATACCGCGTAGTGTGTGTGATACCTGATTGCATAGTACGTGCTTTTACGTTTCTAGAAAAAGAAAAAAAAGAAGGAAAATTGAGGTTAGCGAAAACGTTCTATCGAATTAGCATATTTTCTATTAATGCTAAGTGAAGCTGATCCCGGTGTCGGAATTAGATCGGAGACTTTGGGATGGCGCGGATCCGCTTTCTCCGCGCGCGTCCAGGTTCACATCTCACAGCCCAATTTCATATTCCATTTATTTAATACATCGGTGGCAATCGCTTTTTTTTTTCTTCCTTCTCCCCCTTCGACTTTTATTTCCTTTCACCGTTTAACTTTAGAGAGAGAGAGCGGGAAAGGGTGGGTGGGAGGTGGAAAAACAAATTTGAAATTGAAAGTTGGGAAAAAAGATATTTTTTTTTTTGAAGTACAATTCTTGAGAGGTTGTTGAGCGAGAGAACAGATGTTGAGGCGTATAGAATGGTCCTTAGAGAAAGAATGGAAACGAGAGTGCTGTGAATAATATTTTTTTTATCGTTTCTCAAACACTTCCACAGCTCCTAACCCCCCTCTCCCAGGCCCTTCAACCCTCCCTCCCTCCCTCCCTCCCTCCCTTCCTCCCTCCCTCACTACCTTAAGAATAATTTTCAATTTTCGTATTGCCATTTTACATTTTACAACACCGTTTTCGCGACTTTCGATTATCAAAAGCTGTAAAGTTAATTTTTTTTCTTCCTGTATTTTATCATTCATCATCTTAACATAATGACGACACACCTTATTTCTTTTCTTTTTTTTTTTTTTTTGGTGCTACGTGATATTTCATTTTAATTAAGTTTTTTCGAATAAAATTAGCCCAGCGTTTTATCTTTTTTGAGATTTATAGTAGAGAACTCGGTTTTAACGACATCGAAGAAATCCAAGGTTTTACAGCTTTTATATTCGAGTAACTTTTTGAATACTGGATGTACAACATTATTTTGAAAGTGATAGACGAAAATAAATAAATAAGTTGAGGTACTGATTTTTTGGACGTTATAGCAGAGTTAAACCTATTTTCTCGATTCAGTAACAGAGTAGGCTATGATTGACACGGAACTAATTATTAAAAGTAGCTTTATATTTGAGGTCGTTATAACCAAGTTCTGCTTCAGAGAAACCTCTACTCAAGACCACCCCAAATTTAAGACCACCTCCATTTCGAGATCACCTCTAAAATGTGCTTCCGAATTTCCCTTGCTAATATACCTCCAATAGTGGACCACTTCTACTCTAAGACCATTTTAAGCCCCATTTTGAATGTAGGTCTCTATTTGAAGAGCAGTGAGATGGTGCGCAGTGTGATTGCGCAGTGGCGGATGATGATGTAGTGAGTTGTATTGGAGTGTGCTTCAATAGATACACCTCTAATAGCGGACCACCTCTACAACTAGACCATTTTAAGTCCTAATATCAACAGAGGTCTCTATTTGGAGAGCAGTGAGATGGTGCGCAGTAGCGTTGCGCAGTGAGAGATGATGACGTAGTGAGTTGGATTGGAGTGTGCTTCAATAGATACACTTGTAATACGCCATTACAATTTAGAACAATACAATTCTACTCAAAAGGCCAAAAGACACAACAATTAACATTTTAATAGCACAATAAAAACCACTTTTATTCGGTGCTAACGGTGGTCTCGAAATAGAGGTTTCACTGTATTTCATTTGGGTTTTGATTTTTTTGTTTTGTTTTTCGATTAATTTGTTATCAGTTTTGTTTAACACTTTTGTTATTTTTTTTTGAAGAATTTTTTTATATATTTTTATGTTGAAGTTGTGTTTGATGTATTATTTATAGCTCTTCGCAACTTGTCATCGATAGTCTGCGCACCAATTTCCCCATATTTTTTATTTTTGATATTCACGGCACATTATTTTGCGGAATTTTTTATTTTTCGAGCAGTCAATTTTTTTTTTTTTTTTTTTTTTTAAATAAGAGTCTAATTTCATATTTCAGTCGCGATCATTTTTTTTTTTTTTTTGAAATCTCTTTAAGAATTTTATGATTTTAAAATTGATTTTCTATTATTATTTATGTAACGCGATTTAGTAATGGCGAAAGAGTTATACAATAAAAAAAAACCCCAACAATATTAAAAATAATGCTGTGTTGAGACCGGAAGTGGATATTTCGCACACAGAATAGAGCAATTAAATATTAAAAAAGTGATTAAAGTAAAGTTTTTCCACGTGTCATTCAAATATTTACATTATAAAAAACGATTTAATACTTATTCAGTTGGGGTGCATTTTTTTACAGACAACGTGTAGTACACGAATATTAGTTGAGGGGGGTAGGCAGACAGACTCGGCGTTGAAACGAAATTTGTGGAACCATTTTGACGGCGTTATTACATGTACATACGAACGCAGACGTTTTCAAGTGGCGTTCCGCTTCTTTCTACTCTAAATGGATTTAATAATGAAGTGAAGTACTAACATTCTCGAACGATTTAAGTTGTCTAACACTCCGGTGGCATTTTTCATTTTTATTTTTTTCTATAATATAAAATTGCTACTCGTAACATTTTGAACTCGTGTAGAGAGTATAAGAGAGTTGAGAGTTGTTTTCATCAAAAAGATACACAACTTCTCTCTCTCTCTCTCTTTCTCTCAATCCCCAACGGACTCGTAACACTCGGTCAACGTTTGAAAGCGAATCTCATTCGCTTACCACGTGTACACATGTACTACATTCCCCGCTTCAATCGTGTGTTTATATCAATGTTAAAATTTAATCTTTAAGTCGGCAAACACTTTTATTTATTTTTTTCTTAGCGCAATCTCTCGTTTTAAGAAAACGAATATTAAATTTTTGAAACGCTGCTTTCAACGTCACCCGTCAATTGGCCGAAAACAAAAACGCCGAAGTCAAGTGGCTGCGGTCAACTGGCCGAAGTTAAACTCGCCGACTGACAATTTGGCCGAGCGTAAAACTGGCCGAATGCAATTACGTCGAAAACAAACTAGCCGGCGGTTAAGATGACGTTATTGATTTATGGTTAGGTTAGGCCAAAATTACCCGGCGTTTTTGTTTTCGGCCAATTGACGGGGAACCGCTTTCAAAGTAATTATTTTGGAAACGCTATTAAAATTAAATTTACCTCGCGTCTTATTATTATTATTATTATTTTTTTTTAAATAAACTTATTTAACGACGAAAATTCTCATCTTTTTGAGAATAAATATTGCGCTATAAAAGTAATTTTTTTTTTTTAAATTAAAATAATAGAAAGTTTAATTATTAATGCATCGCGATTAAATTTCAATACGTAGACGGAGACAATAAAAATATAGACTAGACAAAAATAACATTTCCCATCAATTTATTGTTTTTGTTATCTCTTGAGACTTTTTTTTTTTTTTTTTTAATTTTTTTAAGAATTATTATTAATTTTTTTATTTTGTTATTATTAGATCCATTTTCAAAACTCTCTGTGATTTTTTTTTTTTTAATTTTATTTTTAGATTAAAGTTATTTTTATCAGTAAAGTTTAACATTACCAATTATTATAATCGATAGAAGCGAATTAATTTTTTAATGGGAATATCGGATATCTTAACAAATAATTGTTTTTCTCGAATTAAAAAAAAAACTAAATTTAATTAAAATTCTCTTTTCCTCCTCTTCCCTCACCCACTTTTTCTTTTACTTTTTGCTTTAAAATAAATTGATATCTTAAATTTCTTATTTAAAAAAAGAATGTGGTGACATTGATGAAATTAAATCCGAGACGCAGACTGCATCTGCCAGCAGCATTCAACATCTTCTCAACCGACAAAATACCTTTTTTTTTTTTTTTTCCTTCAATTTTTTTTTTGTTAAGAAATTAAATTAATGTAATGGAAGAAGGAAGATTTTCAACTATACCACTCAAACAAATATCAAAGCCAAAATTCCAAAAAAATAATAAAAAAAAAAAAAAAAAAGCTATAGAAAAGATGTTGGATAAAAAATTTCCAAAATTTTGATTTTGCTTTTGATTGAACGACAACTAAAAACCTTTTAATAAGTACAACGTAATCATTTACGTGAAAACAATCTCTCTCTCTCCCCTTCCTCTGCTTTGAATCAAATGAAAAAAACATTTCATGTCTACGCTAATCGATACACACAGCGATTATCGATGAAACTGAAAACTAAGCGCCATTTCTAAAAACTTTTTTTTTTTTTTTTTTTAATTTATTATTTTTTTATTTTTTTAAGTAGATATTTTCTATACATTATCAGTTGAGTATCACAATAACAACTTTTATTACTACACGGTGTCCGTAAAAAAAAAAACCAACCCAACTGAATTAGTTTAAAATTCTTTTTAAGAATGTAAATATTTGAATGACACGTGGAAAAAAACTTTACTGTAATCACTTTTTTAACGTTTAATTATTCTATTCTGTGTTTAAAATTATCATCTTCCGCTCTCGACACAACCCACTCACAATGCGCTGCTTCGATTCCATGAAATTAAAGATCCAATCTCGAAATTTAATGATTACTAGTTATCAAATCTTTTTCTATCTTTTTTCGTATTTCAATTTCAGCTCTAATGTATATCGCTCTTATTCTACCAAAATTCTTTTAATAATCAAAGAAAACAAGAAATAAAATACACAAAATGTATAGCTGGGATTATTGCTATAGCGTTGGATTATTTCGACTTTGCTGAAACAATTATTATAAATTATTATTAAAATATCCAGATATATTAGTATCAACTGTTGATGATAATATTATTAAGTACAAGTAGTAAGGTGTAAATAATACACTTAATTGACTTAATATAATATTAGCGTTGAAGGAAGAGTTAGCTTTAATTACGTGTCAGCGTTACTTAATCCGTAAACTCACTACAGTACTACATACACCATAGTAGTAGTACAGGGTGTTTCATTTAATTTCATTCAAATACTGTACATGTAATAATAAACTAAAAAAAAAAAAGTATGATAATTGGGTGTTACGTTCCTGCTTTTTGTTTCAAATGTATTATTAAATAATTCCCAAAATAATTTTGAATATTTAAACGTTTGTTTTTTGGGGTTTTATATAAAGTATACATCATAAAGTAAATGTAGGCCTACTTGTACAGTACTGTAATTCATGAAATGTGAGTACATTTACCGGTATTTTGTTTTTATTCTAAAAGGAAGCGAAAGGTAGATTGAGCGCCTGCGCACACGTGTTTCTTCTTCTTTATTAAGAGAGAGAGAAAGAAAAAGAATGTTTTAATCTGATTTTGCTAAGCAGCTTCGACTCTTGTTAAAGTTTCGCATCTTCTCTAATTGAAACAGACTTTGCCATAATTATTATACGCTCGTAATAGAATATTGCAGTATTTATTATACATTTTTCTATAAAATTTTGTATTTTTTTTTTAGCTTTCTAACACTTTCGAGAAAGCTCAGTAAATTAATTAATCTTCCCCCCCCCCCCCCTTCTCCCGTCTTCCACCCCTTCATCTTTCTTGAAAATTTATCTTATTACAGATATAATATTCAAATTATGTAAATAAAATCTTCGTTTAATTATTTAAAAAAAAGATATAGAGTTTTGTCATTAAAAAGAAATTATGGCGTAAACGAGGTTTTTCTCCTCCTCCTCTCTCCCTCTCTCTCTTTCTCTATGGATTTGCTTCAGGCGAAACATCTCTTACACAACGGCGTAAAGACGAAACAGGAGCGGATTTCGACGGCGCTGTCAACTTAATTCAGGCCCCTAATTTAAAGACTTCTACAGAGAAACCCCTACACAAAACCACCTCTATTTAGAGACCACATCAAATACGTTCTTCAATTTTCCCCATGCGAATGCACCTCTAATAGTGGACCACCTCTACCACAAGGCCATTTTAAGTCCCATTTTCAATGCAAGTCTCTGTTTGAAGAGCATTGAGATGGTGCGCAGTAGCGTTGCGCAGTGAGAGATGCTGATGTAGTGAGTTGGAGTGGAGTGTGCTTCAATAGATACACTTGTAATACGCCATTACAATTTATAACAATACAATTATACTTAAAAGGTCAAAAGACACAACAATTAACATTTTAATAGCACAAAAATAATTATTTTTTTAAAGATAAAATTCTATTTGAAGACCACTTTTAGTCGGTTCAAACGGTGGTCTCGAAATAGAGGTTTCACTGTAGCAGTAAATTTCTGTGAATTTTCTGTAAGAAACAAAATAAACAAACATCTTAAGAGATAACTTTTCATCTTAAGCTAAGTTTGTTTTCCCCCCTTCTCTTCCACTGATTTTCCGCGCATTAAAACGTAAATTAGTGAAGTTTACACGTAAAAATGCGACCATTTAAAGTTTGGAGCTGTCTATTTTTGCCTCGAATGAGGGTTAAAAATGCTCTTTTAAGAGACTAATAAATGCAGCAAATGGTTTACTAACATCATTCCAAATAAATTGAATTCTCTACATTCAAATTTTTATCACTAGTTCTTGTAATGTTCATGTACTACTGTATCTCGTAAAAGTTTGTCTAATAACGTAATAAGTAAGCGTCATAGCTTCATCAACATATTAAGCAGTAGTGAGAGGGGGTTTTTTTTTATGGGGTTTAGTACTTTTAGTTAGGTTTTAATAATAGTTTAACGAGGGTTTTTAATCACCGCCTGAGTAAAAAGCGTTTGGTTGTAGGCCCTGTTCTTCAGAGCATATTCCAAAAGCTTTTTCGAGCTACTACCTTAGCGTGAAGGGAAATCCGGTCCTTAGCGGAAGTGAAGATGAGATTCGAACGAAGGAAGAGGAGGGGGAGGAGTTTGAAACAGCAAAATGCGATATAATTATGCAACAGCTGGGAACAACTTCATCTACTTTAAATAGGCGAGAGTGACGTAGGAAAGAGAGAGACATTTTCAGAAACACTAACGAGATGTGTTCGGAGCAATGAATGCGCCTCGCCCATGCGCAGTAGGTTAAGTGAAGGGGGGGTTGGTGTGAAGTAAAGAAAAGTTCACACCTGTCACCGCTCAAATCCCTAAACAAACACTTTCTAATCCGCCATTGATGTAAATGTTGGGGAGTATTAGTTTAATTATGGTTTGGCGCACTCTCTCTCTCTCTCTCTCCCCTTCCCTGCTTCCTTCATAAACAAAACTCGTTCATAAATTTGCGATTTAATCGGCGGCAAATTAATGCAAACTCTCCTCCGCTAATTAATGGTGAAAAGAACGAGAAGAAAGAGAGAGATCGATTTTTCTAAATAATTAGAATTAGTTAAATGAACTGCGTCGATTGATCAAGTTGATGGCTCGTATAATAATGAACTGGAAAACAAGATTCAAAAGTCATAATTATAGTACTGTGAATTATAAACTTTCTGCGTAGGCTATGTATTAGTATTGTACTTATTAAGTGTACTCTTAAACACTTGATTTTGGTATAATAAATGTCTTATTTTATTGTTAATTTTGTGCCGATTTTGGGGGAGCACGAAGACTGTCTTCAACGGAATGTTTTCTTCACTCCACTGGGGGGGTTTATATTACGGTAAAACCCTCTATGCAAGACCACTTCAGTTTTAAGACCACTGAAAAACAATTTTTTGATTTTCCCATGTTAATGCACCTCCAATAGTGGACCACCTCTACTGCAAGACCACTTCTAATTGAATATCATCTCCGTTTCGAGACTACCTCAAAATTACGTTCCTCTGATTTCCTTATGTCAATGCACCTTTAATAGTGGACCACCTTTACTACGAGACCATTTTAAGTCTCTATTATCAATGGAGGTCTCTATTTGAAGAGCAGTGGGATGGTGCGCAGTAGCATTGCGCAGTGAGAGATGATGATGTAGTGAGTTGTATTGGAGTGTGCTTCCATAGATACACTTCTAATACGCCATTACAATTTATAACAATAGAATTCTACTCAAAAGGTCAAAAGACACAACAATTAACATTCTAATAACACAAAAATAATCGTTAAAACAATTCTATTTGAAGACCACTTTTAATCAGTCCCAACGGTGGTCTCGAAATAGAGGTTTTATCGTATCACTAAGCGTTTACGAATCTATAAAAATTTTTTTTTTGATTTATTAAAAGCAACCAAAACTTGTGTCAAGTTCTTGGACACTTTTTAAAGCTGATAGAAAAGTATTCTTATTTTAAATTATTGTTTTTAAATTGCAGCACTTACTTAAAGTGGCAAAAAATATACATGTATTTATAAATAAGTCTGCAGTCAGTTAACCAGAGTTAAGAAATAATGCGTCTGGTTTAAGTGTTTTGATCCGGAAACTGAATAAATGCGCCTCCGTGTTCTTTGAATTTGCTCCTCGTAAAAGAGCCGCGAGTGATGAATCGTTGTGCTGCGCGTGATTGCTGCCTTTCAGGCGGAGAATGCTCTCTCTCTTCTCCTTTTCAAGGCTGAAACACGCATTAGAATATTCATCTGAAACTCTTTGAATTTAAAAATCAATAATAATAATAATATTTTATTCTAAACTCACTAACCAATTATTTTTTTATTTTGTTTATTTTATCGAATTAAGATTTTAAGAATAAAGAGGAGAAACTTAAGTTTGAGAGCGTCTCGAGTGAGGGGGATGAAGCAGCTCTTTAAAAAGGAGTGGCTGAAATACAATGTATCTAGTCGTCTGTCTAATTTGCGCAACGATTAAACCCTCCAAATTTTCCAGCGCTGTTCTTCGCGAAGAAAATCCAATGAAAATTGGGCGGGAAACATAAGTTTATTTATGTCTTTTTGTTCGAGGGAGAGATCCAGGGATCTGATGGAGAGAGGGTCATAAAAACATCAAGAGTAAAAAAGATAATATATACTTGATTTAAAATTTACTATCAGCACTAAAGCGCAGGAATTGTGTGTATGTATAAGAGGGTTATTTTTTTTTGAATGACTATGCTGCTGCTGCTGCTAATACGTAGAAGTTGAAGGAGGATAGAAAGTGACGTTTTGAAAAAGCAATCGTCTTCGGAGAAGACAGCGGAGGGGGGAGAGACACTGATAGTAAAGCCCAATTTTATTAAAAAATACTATCTATTGAAATGAATTTTGAGAGTAAAGAGGGCCACTTTAGATAATTCCAGATAAGTCTAACTTATGGCTATTGTCAATGAATTGAGCGGAGAGGCTACACACAAATAAAATTTATTAATTTAATGTTTTGACGATAATAATAAAAATAATAATAAAAATAAAAAAAAAATACCAAAAATTCTCCATCGAAAATTTAGTGAAACTTCTATTCAAGACCACTTCCCATTAGAAGACCACTCCCCGTTTTGAGACCACCTCAAATACGTCCTTCCAATTGTTTTATGTTAATGCGCCTCTATTATAGTGGACCAACTCTACTTCAAGAGCGTGATCACTCCCCATTTTAAGTTTCATTTTCAATGGAGGTCTCTATTTGGAGACCACCGAGATGTTGCGCAGTAGCATTGTGCGCGGTGACGGATGATGATTTCGTGAATAATTAACATTGGAGCGTGTTTGAAAAGATGTACATGTACTGTATTTTAAATACAGTACAGTACAATGTCCGTACTGAAAGACCTTTATTTCGAGACCACCGTTGGGACTAATTAAAAGTGGTCTTTAAATGGAGGTTGTAATCGCGTATTAGAAGTGTATCTATTGAAGCACACTCCGATCCAACTCACTAAATCATCATCCGTCACTGCGCAATGCTACTGCGCAGCATTTCAGTGGTCTTCAAATAGAGACTTCTATTGAATATGGGGCTTAAAATGGTCTTGTAGTAGAGGTGGTTCACTATTAGAGGTGCATTAACATGGGACGTATTTAACTTGGTCTCGAAACGGAGGTGGTCTTCAATTAGAGGTGGTCTTCAATTAGAGGTGGTCTTGCGTAGAGGTTTTACTGTCCAATGTGTTTGATTGAAATGTTTACTACTAGAATTCGAGTTAAAAAGTGGTTTAGGCAGAAAGTTGCCTTTTTAATCTCGTGGTCTCGAAACAGAGGTTTGACAAAGGTATATTTTTTGATTAGGAAAGGTTCAATATAATATATTAATATATTTAAAATAAATATAAAGAGTGGAATTGAGAGACGAGAATAACGTTTAATTGAAGGGATATGCGTATGGCACGCGATCATTTTGGAATCGTCGTCGGAAAAGTTTAACGCCGGAAATTGCACAAATCAAATTAAAGAGAGGAAGGGAGGGAGGGTTTAACTTAAGGCACGACGATTGAAAACGCTGTTTACTATTATCGTTTATTTTTTTTTTATAGTACGCGATAGTAATTCCCTCGCCAAACGCGGATTTGCGTCTACGCGATTCATGAAATTTTTTTTTTTTTTTTTTTTAAAAAAAGGAGCTTTTTTATGCGAGCGTCATATGTGCCAATCGCCATTTAACGCGTATTCCGCGTGTAACGAGGGGTTGTAATAGTAATAATGAGTAAAATCCGCATTTAATAAATTAATATGATATACGCGTGTGTTGGCGTAAAAGTAATAACGCTGTTTTAATGAAACATTGTAGGCCTATTTATTACAAAGGGTTGAAATTAATGCTATTGCCCCATTTTGCTCGTAACAATAATATTACATAATAATGGAGTTTAAAAAAAATAAAAACAGGCTGAAAGTGCCATTAAAATTTTTTTTTTACATTTTTATTTAAAAGGGTTGTATGTACTGTGGCCTATAGATGCTCCTCCCCCACAAACATTTCGGCGAAAAGTTCTCTTTTTTTTCTCCACTTTCTTTTCTTTCCATTATACGTTTAATTTTTGATTAATTTTCCTCTTGAGAATCTTATTATATCGATTTATTTAAAAGAGGAGAGGGTTGAAAATAAATAATTGTGTTTACGATATAAATTATAATGTTGAAGAAAAGGAACAAAAATTAAAGCTTTTTTTTTTTTTATTACCAATTTAACAAAAAAAAAAAAAAAAAAAAACAATTTTAAAAAAAAAAATAATATATGAACGAAGGATAGTGAATTATTATGTGCGGATGAAAACTCTCGTTAACTTTATGTACACAGTGTCCGTATAAAAAGTGCACCCAACTGAATGAGCATTAAATCCTTTTAATAATTGTAAATATTTGAATGACACGTGGAAAAACTTTTACTTTAATCACTTTAACACCATTTAATTGTTCTATTCTGTGTTTAAAATATCCACTTCCGGTCTCAACACGAGCATTAGACCCACTCACTACGCTCTGTTCTGGTTCTGTTCGTCCCATAATATGCTATAATATGGTTGCATCATTCGTTGGCTTCAATCTCAGTATTCTTAATTTCTCGCCAACCTTTTCTCGCATCACACCCCATATTCTACCTAATTTAAGTGCGGTTTATTGAAGTCGTGCGCCAACTTCTTCAATACTGCCAACAGGCGTGAGACGAGAACCTCATCGAACTGGAATCAATGCAGCCAGAGGCATAGCGAGTGGGTATAATAATGCTCGCGTTGCTGCTTGTATCGAGACCGGAAGAGGATATTTTAAACACAGAATAAAACAATTAAATATTAAAAAAGTGATTGAAGTAAAAGTTTTTCCCATGTGTCATTCAAATATTTACATAATTAAAAAGGATTTAATTCAAATTCAGCTGGGTACGTTTTTTTTTACGGACACCGTGTATGTACACTGAGTTTTGGAGTGGCGCGAAAGGCTGGGTTTTTGTTTTTTATTTAATTTTTTTTTTATATATATTTATTGGCTATTAGAATTTAGAGGAGTTAAGTTTGTAAACGAGATTGTTTCTAAGTTTTTCACGGGAATTTTGCTGACACACGAGGAGCGCCCCAGATGTTGCTCCGAGTAATGAATTATTCGGCAGAGCGCTGAAACTTCTTCTTCTTCACAGATTTTAATGGGGAAAAATTTTGAGCGGGGGGGGAAAGAAAAAGTATAGAAAGAAGATATCTCGAGAGACTAATCGCTCTCAATCCTTTTTGTTTTTCTCCCTTACACATCTTTACATTATTATTCTGATAATAGAGAGTGAGGGAGAGAGAGCGGGCGAACTTTGATTCATCTGTTCCCAATCACGATCGATTTCAAACCAAAAGGCTCGGAAAAAATTATTATGAAAACATAGAAAAGGGTGTAGTAATAATTAAATAGAAGGAAAATTATTTTTGACCCTTTTTAACTTCCGGGAATGTAACGCATTACGCGTTCATTTAACAAAATTATGTTTCGAGGAATAAAATATTAAGAGTTTGTACGTGTGTAGATCTCATTTTCATTTTGCAATTATTGCTGCTACTCATTTATTCAAATACTATAAAGGCACAACAACATCGTTCTTTTTACAGTAGTTTTTTATTTGTTATGTAGGCGGGTGTTAAATCGCTGGTGGTAGGTGGATGGAACATTAGTCAAAGTCAGCGTCACAAATTATTTTTCCATTTCTTTTTCGAGTCTTAATAAAAGTCGCGCGCTGCCTGAAGATGATTAAAAAAAAGCGCTCATCCATCTATTCATTCACTCCCCCCCCCCCCGCTTTTTCCCCCCCCCCTTCAGTCTAATCTTTCGGATGGAAACACTTTTTATTATTATTATTATTTAGGCTTTTTCTTCGTGTATTACACTTGACTTATTCTCAATGTTTCATCGTTTACATTTTTATTCTATACATAATTTTAAAGATGTTGTTGTTGTACAGGGGTGTTCATAATTTCCTCGAGTAAATTGCGCGCGAATAAAAGCGCGAAACAAAAACATTCTTTTTATTATTATTATGGAGTATTTTTCTTTAGAAATGTTTTTTAAAGGAAAGAAACGCACGCGCGAGTATATATTTTTTATTATTGTTTTGTTGAAGCGGAATGTAAACATTTTTTTTTTATATTTAAATTAGAAAGTTAGGTATTAACTTTTCCTTTTTTTTTTTTTTTTTTGTAAGCAAACAATCATTTTTATGAACTTCAAAAAAAAAAAAAAAAAAATCCGTAAAGTACGAGTTAGTTTTTGAAAGTTTAAGTTAATATTTTTTTTTTTGCATTTTACGAATCTTTCAATCGGAATCCTAAACTACATCTACACGGTGTTCGGGAAAAAACTATACCCAAATGAATTGTTATTTAATACTTTTAATAATGTAAATATTTTGAATGACACATGGAAAAACTTTACTTTAATCATTTTTTTAATATTTAATTGGTCTATTCTGTGTTTAAACATCCACTTCCGGTCTCAACACAAGCATTATGCCCACTCACTATGGCTCTGTTCTGATTTCAGTTTGATGGAATTCGTCCCATCTGATTGTATCATTCGTTGGCTTCAACGTCTGTTTTTTCTTTTTTGTAAACCCTTTCTTGCATCGCACCCCATATTTTGTAATACGATTAATTTAAATCTAGAATATTGAAAAAGTGCATCAACGTATGATACAACCATATGGGACGAAGTCGATTTATCTGGAATCAATGCAGAGCATAGTGAGTGGGTATGATGCTTGTGTTGAGACCGGAAGAGGATATTTTAAACACAGAATAAAACAATTAAATATTAAAAAAGTGATTAAAGTAAAGTTTTTCCATGTGTCACTCAAATATTTACATTATTAAAAGGAATTAATACTCATTCAGTTTGGTACGTTTTTTTCTCGGACACGGTGTATATTTGAGCTTTATCCTTGGCTTGAGATGTGATTATTATTGTTTCAACTTGTCCTAATAAATTTATGTCTACGCAATAAATAATTATTTTACTTTTCTTTAATTATTATTATTATTACTACTTTACGCGAAAGAAGAAAAAGAAAAAAAAAAAATCCGCTTTTGGAATCTTTTTCACGCGCGTTAAGATGAATAAGTTTCAGTCCTCGTCTAAAGAAAAATCACCTCGAAAACAATAATAAGGGAGGGGGGGGGGGGGGGGGGTAGGGGGTGTAAAAAACCGCAATGCTTATTGCTTTGTGCGTGATGATAGCAGCCACACACACACACACGACGTTCTCTCACTCTGTAATTGCGTTTTTTTTTATTTCTCATTTTATTATTTTTTTTTTGTTTAAGTGAACTTTGCATTTAATCTTCGTTAGAAAGTGTTCCGCAAGAGCAGAGTGGAGAAAAAAAATACGGGTGTGATGGAGGCAGAGTGATGGAGTGGGAGAAAGACAAATTTCTCAGTGGTGATAATTCTTTTCGGGGGGGAGTGAGGTTTGGGGGGGGGGGGGGAAGAGGCCCAGTCGTACGATTTGTTTCTCCGCACATTAATTACCTTATCGCATTCCGTGACGAACCATTTTCGATTTCGCATTTGCCTACGTGAAACCGTATATCGCGAACGCACTCGATGAAGTCTGACACGAGATAAAATACAGAGAAAACTTGTGAAAAGGGAAACTTGGATAAAAGGAAAATCACAGTTGAGATTGCCAGGTTTAAAATGGTTATTAAGCCGGAAAACTTAATTAAGACGGAAACAGAAGAGTTAGCACGAGTGTCATAATAAAAACCGTTCAAAACGGAAATTTA
The DNA here is from genome assembly GCA_034692225.1 of Polydesmus complanatus. Taxonomy (NCBI): domain Eukaryota; kingdom Metazoa; phylum Arthropoda; class Diplopoda; order Polydesmida; family Polydesmidae; genus Polydesmus; species Polydesmus complanatus. Next base: position 14,907 of record JAQGAZ010002255.1, read on the forward strand.
CAAAAAAAAAAAAAAAATACCGTGAAAACCTGTAAAAAACGGACTCTGTATAAAAAGGAAACTGGGATAAATGAAAAATCAAACTTGTTGGATTTGTCAGGTTTTAAGTGACTGCAAACTAGGCGGAAAAACTTGCTTTAACGCTGAAACGGAAAAGTAAATTTCACTTCTAATGCCAATTATAAAACCTGTTCAAACGGAAATTTACAGGAAAAAAAAAAAAGACGATGAAAACGGACCCTGTCTAAAAAGGAAACTTGAATAAATAGAAAAACCAAAGTTGTAATTAATTGCCAGCTTTCAAATGGCTACAAAAAAGCGCACAACAAATGCTATATAATAAAAACACTGTTGAGAACGGAAATTGATATTGAGTTGGGGAACTTAGTTGAAAACAAAAGCGTATTGTTATGAAAATAAAAACTAAACTACACTTTAATAATTTTAAGTTTATTATTTTTTTTTTACTATATGACATTGTGTTATCCGTTGATCATTTACACTGCAGCAGTAGAGCACAGCACACATTGCAGCGACTCACATGTGTCACTGACACAACAATTCAAACTTGATTTCTTAACTTTTTCCGCTCCAACGCGCGTTCTTACTTATACTTTTCTTTTTTTTATAATAAAGATTACTTTCTTAAAAAAAAAAAAAAAAGGAGCATTTTCATCTCGGGAGATGAATAGCGAAGAATTTGGCTTTCTGAAAAGAGTTTTTCGCCAAAAGGAGAAAAAGACGGATTTGCATGGTCAGCCATGTAAAATAACTGAGCTTAACATTTTCTACGTTCCAATGAATTTATAGGCCTAATTCTTGAAAGTGTCGGGGAAGCACATGAATAATGTTCCGGGATTTGTTGACATTAGAATTATTCGTCTTTGCATTTTTGCGTTTCTCTCCCGCCGTCTGTGCGTTGGGTGAGTTAAGAAGTTTTTGGAAGACAATACGCATTGTTTTCCGCACGAAAAAACTCCCTCACCGCAATTGGTTCGTGAAATTCTCTCTTTTGTGTGTTGTGTATGGATTAAGTCTTTCGAGACTCCTTTTTTTTTTTAAATTCTTTCGAATCGAGGAAGTCAATATATTATTTTTCGCTCGACTTTATTCGTTAATGACGCTAAGTAATAATTAAGAAACGTCTCTTAAAATTTCTGTGTGTTTTAATCTTCAGAAGAAGAATAATTATTATTAAAAGTTCGGAAGTATTGGGGGAGCGGGGGGGTTGTAATGTCAAGCGTAAATCATTTTCATGTTTGTTATTATTTTTAATTTGAAAATTTTTTTCTAAACTTAATATTATTAATTTTAGTCCCCAGAGATTAAGAGTATGCATAATAAGTCCGTTTATAGTGCGCTAAACTTGAATTTATTTTTTTCTAAAAAAAAAAAAAAAAAAAAATTATTGCAAATAATAATAGAAATTTTAATACACTATTTTTTTTCTTGACAATTAAAATGGGGTTTTAAAAAAAATATTTTTTTGAGCCAATACTTTATCGCAATGAAAAAAAAATAAAAAAAACACTACTTAATTTTAAAATTGCTTTCATTTCCCGGATATAGTGCGAATATTTTTCAAATCTCTTGAATCGCGCTATAACCTGAATTTTACTGTATTTTGTTATTGCCGCTGCGACTTCCCTTTTCAATTGACTTTCTAGTTCCGCTAATAATCCCGTGAAGCGAGAAGAACGTGAGATATTCTCGTTAGATCCGCGTAATTAAAATTGATTTAAAAAAATAAATATATAATAACGTTTTTAATTAAAAGTTTTTTTTTTCTCTTTTAATTGATATTTTTCTAAGATAATAATTATCACGTTTTTAAAGGGGGAGGCTTCTATTAATGATATCGCTAAATATGTCAGTTTTTGAATACATTTTTTAAATTAAAAGTTTGAGGATAATGTATTCAAAAAAAAAAAAGTTACTTTTAATAAACATTTTAATTAGTTTTCAGGGGTCAAAAAAAAAAAAAAGGTTATAATAAAAATGATACGAAACAGCTTTTCCTACGTGAAAATGATAATTTAATACTCCGTATAAAATAAGCGTATTCCATCTCTCTCTCTCTATGCCAGAACGATGCTCGCTCCCTCTCTATACGTTAATGTAGGTAGGCCCAACTTTTGAGATTTCTGATATTTGGTATTGGCGGATTGTTATCGGAGGTAGGAAACATAAATAATGTATTTTTTCCTTGCTAAATTTTTATTTAAACGTTATTTAATGGCGGAGAGAGAGGGAGAGATTAATCCTACGCAAAACATACAAAAATAACAGTCGCCACAGACTGATACGACATTTTAATTTCCTCGAATTTCAACATTGGATCTTATCTGTAATCGGGCGTCGGCGCCCGAATATTGAATGGGAGAAAGAATAATGTAATAAAAGCTAAAATGTCTTTTCTATTCTATATTTAACGTAGACTGTATAGAAGAATGTCTTACGCATGAATGGGGCTTTTTTTTTTTTTTTACACATGGAAAGTATTAAGAGAAAAAAATGTCGTCTATGAAAAGTATCAAATTTTATTATTTATTTATTTTTTTTTTACTTCCGGGTACTTTTAATTGAAAATTAAGATCGATATTTTGCTGCCTTTTTCACCTTCAACTATTGGCTTTTTTTATTATTATTATTTTTTTGAGCACAATAGGTTGGAATCTGATTGGCATATCAAATTATTATTTTATACGCGTGTTTTCTATTCAATTTTAATGGAATAAAATAGAATAGGGGGGTAGGGGGGGGGGGGGAAGGGTTGGTGTATTGTTATCTTCCGTACTATAATGTGTCGTCTGCGTTTGGATGATGAGAGACGTAGGCAGTGCGCGAAACGAATTGTCTTCACCATTTTACACAAATCGAATTAAGAAGAGAGAAGCTCTTACGCGATTTACATTCTCTGGTTTATTTTCGGTGTTTTCATGCGGCGCTTCGGGCGCCCCAAACGACACTTAACTGTCTACACTTAGCGCTCGCGCATTTCTAATTTCTTTCACCACAACAAAACTCAAACTTTTTTTATATAATTTTACACTAGTGCGCAATCATTTCTTCATATCTCCCGCTCTTAAACAATTCCGCGTATGCCAGAGTTTCAAATATTCTCGTATACAATAAAGTGCTGGGTTATGGGAAAACAAACTTAAGAAGATTATTGAGCATAAAACTGTGAATATAACTTTATTAAACTTGTAGTTTATAGATTGAAATTTTAAAACCGCCGAAGTTTAAAATTAATTTAAAAATGGGAAGTTTTATTAGCGCACATTGTAAAGACTCTCGGCAGCAATAAAACCTGTTTAAGGCGGAATCATACGGTACCCAGCTAGAGAGGGCTGAAAACCTTCCTTTGCGCGACACATTAGATACCTTGCGCTTAACGTCATAGCATAACTTGTGAATAGGCGCCGACATAGGATCCTTAGCTAAACGCAAGTTATGCTATGACGTCACTTTGCATGTTAATGTAGTTAACGTCGCTTACGTGACGTTAAGCGGAAGGTCTCCATTATTACAGTAAAACCTTTAAGCAAGACCACCTCTAATCGAAGACCAACTTCGTGTCGAAACCACCTCAAAGACAGCCTTTGACGATTTTCTTATCATAATGCACTTCTAATAGTGGACCACCTCTACTACAAGACCATTTTCAATGGAGGTCTCTATTTGAAGAGCAGTGAGATGGTGCGCAGTAGCATTGCGCAGTGAGAGATGCTGATGTAGTGAGTTGTATTGGAGTGTGCTTCAATAGATACACTTCTAATAGTGGACCACCTCTACTGCAAGACCATTTTAAGTCCCTATTATCAATGGAGGTCTCTATTTGAAGAGCAGTGAGATGTTGTGCAGTAGCATTGCGCAGTGAGAGATGCTGATGTAGTGAGTTGTATTGGAGTGTGCTTCAATAGATACACTTGTAATACGCCATTACAACTTATAACAATACAATTCTAATCAAAAGGTCAAAAGCCACATTGTGGTTAACAGGTCGTTTGCAAGTCTGTTGTCCATTCTTACTTATAAGTTTCCGCCTTAAACAAGTTTTATTGCACTGTACAATGTACGCAATGATCGTATATAAAATTGCGTCGATAGTTTTTGTGCTAAAATTCGACTCATTTAATTTTCAATTGTGATTTTGAACGTAATCTTTATAGCGCAATTTGCCATTTTAACTATTTAATTAAAGCGTTTTTCTCCATGTATTAGATATATACTACCACCCCTCCCATTAAACCCACGTTTCCGCGCATTTTTATCAAGTGTTACTTTTATTCTTAACGAATCCAGTACTTAAACTTTAAAACTTGAAATGAAAAAGAGCGGGGGGAGAAGAAGGTGTTTTCTCGTGGGGGGGGGGGGGGGGGGAGGGTTGGGGAAC
>JAQGAZ010002256.1:0-19302 GCA_034692225.1 Polydesmus complanatus
ACGAAATTCTCACTACAACGAAATTCTCACTACAACGAAATTCTCACTACAACGAAATTCTCACTACAACGAAATTCTCACTACAACGAAATTCTCACTACAACGAAATTCACACTACAACGAAATTCTCGCTACAACGAAATTCTCACTACAACGAAATTCTCACTACAACAAAATTTTCACTACAGCGAAATTCTCACTACAACGAAATTTTCACTACAACGAAATTCTGACTACAACGAAATTCTCACTACAACGAAATTCTCACTACACCGAAATTCTCACTACAACGAAATTCTTAGTACTGAATGACCGAATTCTCAGTGTAACGAAATTCCTAAAACAACAAAATTCTTTGTGCATAACCCATCAAGTTCATAAATTATCAATGCATTGAAATGCTGCGCCCAGTGTACAACAAAATTTTCAGTACAACGAAATCCGTATTACTGGTACTCGACGAAATTCTTAGCTCTAATTACAAATAGAAATTGATACTTACTGGTACTTGTAAATATTGATACTGGCCACTAACTAATGAGGTAGAAATGTCGTCCATTATAACTTTCTATCGATCAAAATCTCAAAAAAAACAACTGTTGTCGCAAACCGTTAGCTGTGATTATTGTACTAGCGCCACTCTTGAAAAACACTTAACAAGTAAATGAATTTCTTAGCCAATGTTATTGTCGAAGGGGAAAAAAACCAGCTTCCACTCTCAAGTAAATCCCCCCCCCCCCCAATTATTATTGACGTCGACCGGAAGAGCTCGACAATGAGGTAACGTTTTCGTCAAAGGAAATTAAAATGGATCAAAAATTTCGGTAAGAAAAAAAAAAGGGGGAAAATTTTAAGGAAGGCAAAAAAATTAATTACGTCCTTCGACTTTTCTTTCAATGACAAATCCGGGTTTGAAAACTGAGACTTATTTGTTCTTTAAAACGAAATATATAAAATAAATTATCGTCGACGAGCGAAAACTTGAAAAAAAAAACAATTTTGCAATGGCGTCTGAAATCTATCTAAAGCGTGGTAATTATTTCAAGTTGTTTTTTTTTTTATATATATATAAAAGAAATCCTATTGTATATTATCATAACCATAAATAATAATTTTCGCGATATTTAATTAAAAAATTTGTTTCGATTCAGAGTTTTGGAGCAGACTCGGTATTCAGTTCGCCTACACCAAAAACAATTGAAGGATAAAACTTTTAAAAGGGCAAATATACATGTAGAATAAATTAAAAAAAACATTATCTATAAATAAAACTGGCCATTTTCCAAACATCACAACTAAGATTTATTTTTAATCCACATAAAAAAAAAAACTCCCCAGTTGAAACGAGTCAATAAAAATAATTTAAATAAATCCAATATCAACAAAATGTTGGAACTTTCCTCGCATAAATTTACGTACAGTAAACGAGTTTTCAATAACAATTCTTCTATATAAAAAAAAAAGATTCGAAGAATTCTCATAATTATGTACATTGCAAAGTCAACTTAGATTTCGCTTTACATCGCATCCTCGCGCTTTTGCATCACTGCCCAATTATCACCAAACCCCCGTTTTGCATCAACCAAACCCTCGTAATTTCCAATTTTAGATCTTTACCTGTTTGTTTTCATCTCACCAAGAGTGCAGTATTTTAATGTTAAACTATATATTTTTTTAATGAAGCATAAACAGTGCATTTAAAAAAAAAAAAAAACTTTTCATGCAAGACCACATTATTATTTGTAATTATGCAGACAATAATAATTGAATGGGTGATTTCAAAAGAGGAAAAATCTCCAATAATTTAAATCAAATTTTTAAAGACATCAATAAAAAAAATAAAAAAATGACGTATGAAAAAAATAAACACCGAAATAGCTAACTATTTTTCATCATTTTAACTACAAAATAACATAATTTGTTTAAATATATTTTATAATTAAGATTTTTCTAGAAAAATTCTTTTTTGTGCGAATTTTTGGGAGAAAAAATGGTTTAATTTCTTCATTGAAAACATAAAAAAACAACAAAAATTAAACTTTTTTTCACACAATTTTTACCCCCCACTCATGATAATATTATTTTCCATCAGTGAAGAATCATTAAAAAAATAAATAAATACTGTATAAATAAAAAAATAAAAAAAAATAAATAAATAAACATTGCCTCATTTCGTTTTGCATCGAAAACTTATAACATTGACGACGAAAAGCGAAGTCTAGAAGTAGATTTTTTTTTCCTAATCATCTTTCAAACCGGATTGAAAATGAATGGAGTAAATAATGAATATAAAAAAAAAGCGAAAGCACGTTCATAAACTCTATTGTGCAAATTTATTCAAAAACGAATCTAATCAAAAAAAAAAAAAAAAAAAATATGCGTTCACCTTTGAAAATCGAATAAGGAAAAAAAACCTGTTTGAATATTTTTTTGAAGTTTTGAAGGCGAGCGAGTGACGTAAGAAAACCCTTTGCCGCTCGCACCTCCATCATTCCCCGCGTCAAAATACAACTTTAACGCCGTTCAAACTCTCTGCTGCTGTGCTGACTGCGTTTTTTTTTTAACATTCATTTTGGGTAACTTCCAAAAATAATTAAAATTTCGACGCGGTTATCGCTTAAAAAATAATTACTATTACTAAGCTTAAGCGCGTATTAAAATATTACGAGCTAATAATTGCCAAGACAGCGATTTTTTTAATCACCGTGCAGAAAAATACACATTAAATTTTTTTTAAAAAAAATAATAAAAGAGAGGAATGTTAAGCTACCTTTTTGACGGTTTTTTTCTCCCTGCTCTCCTATTACACTTCAATAACAACACACAACACGCACTCGATCGATGCAGGCTGGGCAGGTATTTCGGCTCCGTAATTAATATCCACCCGTATCATACACAAAACTTTGGAGTCTCCGAGGTGAGAGATAAGATAGTAATCGCGATTGGGAAATCAAGATTTTGATAGTGACGAAATGAAAATTGATGATGAACGCGACGACGGTGGTTTTGAAAAAGTGTAAAGTTTAAAAGTTGAGACGCGAGTTTTCCGACATATTAGATGTATACCTCATCGTCCAGCAACGAGCACCTCCATCAGAAGAATGCGAGCGCAAACTCGCTAACCTCCCTCGCGCGCTTCTAGCCTCCGAGCGCAGCCTCAAACGCTATTGGTGGACGTAATTACAGGATGCCACAATAAACGCGCTCGTTAAATTATTCAAATTCCGAAATATACAGGGTGCAACAAAAAAAAAGTAATTGGATATCCATTAAAAGTCTATATTTATCAATAAATAAGCCCCCGAATTGTAACAAAAACACTATTAAAGAATTGCAGAGACTCCGGTTTTATAATATTGTAATGAAAATTAGGCATTTCGTCGAAACCTCCGACACCACTTTTTTAAAAAATATAAAGTCACTACAAAGAGGGACATGATAAAGGAGGTCACCGAAAAAGATATAGTGTTACTCCTTTATCGTGAGCCTCTTTGTGGTGACGTGGTTTACAAAAACACTAAAACCTGATTCGCATTTCGTAAACTTTTTAAATTTAATCATTTGGTTGATTTTATTTAAATTAAAATTTATAAATAAATTATAATTTAAAACGATCATTATTTTTAAATCATAACTAAATATTATAATTATAGAATCTGAAAATTTAATTTCGAAATGATTGGCGTATCGGGTTTTAGAGAATTAATTGCCGGCAGTATACAAATGGCGGATACAGTCATTTGGATTGTTGTTAGTTTCTCATAGAATTTTTATTTCAATTTTTAAGTGAAAGTGCTATTGTTTATAAGTATTTTATCGTGAAATTGAAACCCAATTTGCCGTGGATTCCACATTATTTAACAGCTTAAAAGCGAGGTAATTTGAAATCGAGTCTGACCGTTTTAAACGGCCAAAATTTCACTGCCAATCCTCCTCAACTCTCAACAAACTGTCTACAAAACGCATGAAATTCATCTAATTTTATTATCAAAACTTAATCAAAAGAACATCGCATAGCAGCTTTCCCATGAGGTGAGTATGTTTATACGAATCATATTCAATATCATTACAGTACATGCATGTAGGCTACTAGTGAATTTCTTTTTGTGACATAATTCAAATGTTAAATCTTGGGGTAAGCTAAATGCTGTACAGTAATTTAAATATGACGCATAGAATTATTAATGTACAGTATCATTATTTATGTGAATTTTTTTTTTTAGCGCTTTTATTAGCTTATGATTGTGTTCGCGTGTGTCCACATCACGACAGCCTCAATAGCCAGGACTGAACAGGGTGTGACGGGTGGACCATATCGATGGGACTACCTTCTGGTTAGGTTTTTATTTTATTTAATGCGCAAAAAATCCAATGGCCCCCTGGAAGTAGTTTGGTGAATCTCTCGATTTGTCAGCCTACTTTCGGGGATTTTCGTTCATCGATGGATCCGGATTCTAGTCTATAAGTGCAGGTATTAATTTTAAGTTAGTCTACGAAAGCAATACAAAGCCAGTGTCCTGCACTCCCAATTTCCGCCTCACTGCCACTAACGGAAAGCAGGATGTATTGCGTTAGGATGGTACTAACATTTTCAGAGGTTGCGCATTCAAAGTTTTTCGTCTTCAAGTCGCGTTCCACGTTAATTTCGCGCTATTTATGCCATTGGTCTAGTTAAGTTTAATTTTAAGTCGTTGGAAGGGGGTTTGGGAGTTTGTTTTTATTGGTTTATTCGTGAGTGGTTTTCGGTTGGCGTCATCTCTGACGTCATAATTGTAAGGTGTTTCGCGTTTCTTAAGGTTGTTTTCTTTTCGCGTTTAAGGTGTTCTTCGCGTGTGTTTAATTTTAAGGTTGTGAGAAATGCCTCCTTAAGGGAATACACTCAGTCGCAAGCTCAGCGTTTATTTTATAATCTAACTTAATATTTTCAACCCATGAGTAGTAAAAATAATTAGTGAAGGGGCCTCAGAATTGAATTGTGCCTCAAGCTTCTCAAGTAGGCTACTTAATCCGCCACTGTCTGTTAATACAGTAGTGTGGTTAGTTATGTGTAATGCAAATATAAATTTGATTTAAGGGGTGAAATCGAGGGATTACAGTAAAATAAAATGGCTGTATGTAGTGTAATAATTTGTTTCCACTGAATTTTTGAAACAAGTTTCAATTATTAAACTAATTCCACAGGCTGGGGTAAACGCAAATGGTTTGGTGGAACTAGCTCCACCTTCTAGAAACCAGTTTTCCAAATCTCTTCTCACACGTCATTTCGCCTGTAAAACCTGATTTTTCAATAAAAAGAGAAGCAAAGGCAGAGCTCTTTGGTGGAAATCATTTTTGCTAAAACCAGATAGCGAAAACTGGTTTGATCGAATTGGTTCCACTAAAACCTGATTCGCGGTGGAAACACTGTATTTTCAATTTCTGCAGGCAAACGCAATAACACGACAATTTAATGAGAATCTTATGTAAAAAAAAATTAAAATGTATTAATTTTTTTATGGTAAGCTTATCACGCAAGATTATAGGCTACTCGTATTACTATCTGTATATTGATTTTGTTTTTTAGAAATTTTTTTTTTCTTTCCGACAAATTAAGTTTTTGGCCTACCAATTATGAAAATTAAAATACAAATAGCTTTTTGAAATTTTAATATTTATGGGTCATTGCGTTTGGCAAATAAAATAAATACCGGGTAAGAATATTTAATATTAACCTCATTAAATTTCAAATTATGCTAGAAACCGATAAATAAGAAGATTAAAAAAAAACAACTATGAAAAGTCTACTCAGTATAGTAATTACTAAAATAGTTGTCCAGCGCTGTGCGTGTGGAAGAAATATTATCGATAAAACCAAATTCATCACAACGAAATTCACTGAGTAATCAATTTCTTAATACAACGAAAATTCAGGGCCGGCTTATCCGTCGGTTTCATTTCGAAACTTCGAGCTTAGAAGTTTTTTTAATAAAGTTTAGCATAAAAACTCGAGCAAATCGAATTTAATTTAATATGTTTTAGGAAGTACATACGTTTTTAAATAAAGTTCTCGTATTTAGTTTAAGAAAGTAAACAAGCACGCAAATGAAGCTTGAGGACGTAAACATTTGCACAAATAAAGTTTCAGGAAGAAAATTGCTCACTTAAATGGAGTTTTAGCCAGTAAACACTCCCACAAATAAATTTTAACAAGTAAACACTCCCGCAAATAAAGTTTTAGCAAGTAAATACTCCCACAAATAAATTTTTAGAAAATAAACGCCCGCGCAAATTAAGTTCTAGAAAATAAACGCTCGCGCAAATTAAGGTTTAGCAAATAAATACTCGCGTAAAGTAAGTAAACACTCGCGCAAATTAAGTTTCAGGAAGAAAATTGCGTGCTTAAATTGAGTTTTAGCAAGTAAACACTCCCGCAAATAAAGTTTTAGCAAGTAAACACTCGCGCAAATGACAGGTAAAAGCAAATTGGCCAAAAGGCGGAAATGTTTGAAATTCAGTTCTGGTGGCGGGTACCCATTTGGGGTCCCCCGAATAACGTTTTACCCGTCAAAGCCCCCGCAAAATCTCCACCCGAAATTAGCAATACAATAGACAGCGAATTCTCTTTCTAATGCATTTATGATAGCCAGTTAACCTATGTTATTTGTAATTTTTTAAGTCACGCAATAATTATTATCTTAATTGATTATTTATAAAAAAAAAAGCGATTATTTCATCAATGAAATAATTATTATCAGCATTAAAAAAACAAACAAACAATAATATTCACGCAAGGTTTTTCTCAATGCAACAAAACATTGGAATAACAGAAATAAAATTCAGAGATTATTATCAAAAAAATATTAATTTCAAACGTTGTTCTTAAAACATTATTTTTTCTCTCGCATTCATTTCCTATATAAGTATATCAAAACGAATGGTGCTAACAATGACATCAAAATGACGTTGAATAGAATAAAAGTGTAGGGTATTCAAAAAATAATAACAATGTTAAGCAAACAAAATTCTAACCTAAATTTCATTGTTGTTAGAACATTCTTTCATATTTACTGAACGATTAAAGAGGGGATTTTTTTTTTCGATAGGGCGATAACTCACCCTTTACCTTTTTTTTTATTCTCTCTATAAAGTCGAGTGATCGCAGATTATTGATCAGCTTGATGAATCACGGTCACAATAATTAACGCTGTTACATTTCAAACACCTACAAAGCGTTTCGAAAGGGGGGGAAAAAATATAAACTTTCGGTGTAATTTTATTCATATTTTTTTCTATGCGTAATAAACATTTATGCATACCCTTGTTGTTGTTTTTTTGCTGCGAGATCTATTACAATATTTATTTACAAGTATGTCACCTCCATTTTAATGTGTAGTTATTTTAAGGTTAAGAGGAGAAAGAGCAAAAAAGCAATAAAATTGCAATTATGTATATTTTTATTGTTTAGTTTTGTTTTCTTTTACAGAAATTTTATGAAATTAAAATACTGTTTATAATAATTCTTTGGGAAAATAATTGTGGGAATCTTCAACGAATGATTTTTTTAAAAAAATTAAATAGCCTCGGTTTTAAATTATCATACACGTATTTAAAAATAATTAAATCAGGTTAATTTCTAACTGGGAAATTTAAAAAAAAAAATTATAATTTGTATGTTTTAAAAAAGGAGATATACGAGTTAATAGACATCTACAGAATGATTGGTTTCGAAAGCAATTTAATAGCATTGATTGTTATGATGATATCAAAATTAAAAGTGAATTAAAAATGTAATTTCCAATTGTATTTTTTTTTTTATCATGAAAAATTATCTTTGGGAGATTATAAAAGTTGCTTAGCGATGAATATTATAAAGACCACGCTGAAATTTCAAAGTTGGAAAATGAAGGTTTATACGCAGTAAGCAATTGGTTAAATAAAAGCACTCGCACCAATAGCTTTAAGAAGTAAATTTTATTCACGCATAAGAAGTTTAAGGAAGTAAATACTTGTCCAAAAAGGAGTTTTAGCATCCGCACAAATAATTTGAAAAAAAATTTAAGGAAGAAAAACACTTTTGAAAAACGAACGTGAAACAATGTGGGAGAAAGACTTCGAAAAAGCTCTGGTTAACAGCGGGCTTTACAAACAGGTTTGAATCAATGTTTGGTATTTCAGGTAGACGCAAAAGGTTGGTTAAACTAGTTCGGCATTCTGCAAACTTTTTTCGGCTAAACCCCTTGTTATAAGTTCATAACTCCTTTCGCTAGTAAAACTTGATTGTGTAAAGAGAAGTCATATTTTCTTTTTTTGGAAATTGTGAAAGTGACGTCACAACGTAAGTAGTTTTCAGTGTGAACGCTTTTGCTAAAACCATATTGTCGAAAGTGATTTCAGTCAAAAGAGGTTTGGTCGAACTGGTTCTACTAAACCTGATTCGCAGTGTGAATATAATATTTATTGTAAGGTGTTCTCGACTCTACAACGGTCTTCCTTTGAGTGTGCAGTGCTACAACTGTATGTTTCTTCAAGACTTTTGAAACAAGTTTTAATCAAGTTTGGTTTAGTGGAACTAGACTCACCTTATGCTAACCCGCTTCTATGCGTAATAGAATGCCTACTTAATTTTTCAAAAATGCAGATTAACAAGCAAAATGTTTTTAGATACCGGTACTGATTTTTTAATATTAAATTTAAAAAAAAAATGAGTGCGCTGAGCTCGGATGTGTTTGCATATGAATCAACACGTGAATGAGTGAAATTTGCATGAAAAATTGTCGTTTGTATTAAACAGGGTTTACATTAAAAATGTTTTATGACGATGTGATTAAAATTAATGCAAAAAATACTAAAATTATTGCGCAAATGGTTTATTACTAGAAATAACTCAAAATAGAATTGCGGAACAATTTTGATATTCCTAAAGTCAAATTTTCTCAATATTTGTAGAAAATCTTCCTTGTATCTTAATTGAACTTTAAAGAAAACTTATTTTTTTTTTCTCTTTTTTTTTTATTAAGAAAAAAAGTTTTAATTTATGCAAAAAAAAAAAAAAAATTTTTATTTATATATTTTTTTAAATCGGCTTTTCCTCACTGAATCATAGACTACAATAATCATTGACCAGCATTTTCCATCTGCGTTTGAAACGAGCTGATAAAAGCTTGATGTTGAGGGAAATGACCAACAGCGGCAAACACTCGTAGGCTACAAGCTCATGTTTTGACAGGACGTAAGGAATTCTTCATACAACAATAATTCAATTTGAAAAACAAGATTACGGTGACATACTTTAAGTTGTTTATGGGCCCCAATGGGAGTATTTATTGTTAAATAGATTCGCCACTGCGCAAATAGCTTAAAATGAAACGCATGAGAGGTTGGTCATACCAACAACCAGGTTTGAGCTTACAAAGCGGTGGCCAAAAATTTTAGGTAGGAGGGACACAATGTCATTGTGCTCCGATTTTGAGCAAACAGTTTGGATAGAAGTGGATAGTAAGCAGTGGTTTGACCACCCTCGGCTGAGCTAAACTATTTTAAAAACAATAGCCAAGTAGGCTACAGAAATTATAGGATGTAACCGTACTGTATATTTTTCTTAGAATAAATGCTTACTGTATAAGATATGCATTAAGTATTTAAAATTATTAGGATTGTTATTGCGCACTTACAGATTTGATGAAGTTGTTGCACGTTCCACATTTCGCTGGTTGAATGTGATGATATTGAAATTCTAAAAATAAAAATAAAAAAAATTATTACCGGTATTATTTTTGACAAAAAAATGGCAAATTAATAATATTCAATTTGTGCCATTTTTACGAAATAAAAAAAAAAAAAAATGCAGAACTTCATGAGAAGATTTTTTATTAGAAACATAGCAATAATAAATTGGTTGTATTGAGAGCGTTTTTGTTTATTACGGAGTGCTGTATTGTACATTTTGTAAGTAACATGAACATCATGTTAAAAATCGAATTCCCTTATACAAAAGCTGTTCTATAATAATATTATTATTATCATCTGCGATTTGATTGAATTAAGAGATTACCTTTGACAGTGGCTGAGAGAATTCCTCTTTGGAAGTCTTCAAATGTAATGATTCCTTTTCCAGAAGGATCCATTTGTAGCAATAGATTAGTTAAATCCTAATAAAAACAATGAAGAATTTCATAAATTAACAATATCCCATATGCGTTAATTTATTAAAAATTAATTTATAAACAAAATAATGTATGTTTTTATTGTTATTATATACCAAAAAAAAAATTCTCAACCCAATTTAGTATTTTCATAACATAAAAAAATGGTAATTCAGTGCATTGAAATACAGTTTTACTCTATAGCGTAGGCCTAATACTCGTATAATCGAAATAACGAAATTGAACAAAATCTGAAGGAATTATAAATTATAATAAAATACAGTAGGCTACTATCTAAAAGCTCTAAGTTAAAATATTCGATGCATTTGGTATTATGCAATGTATTAAAACAATTCCATTTCCCTCGTCTTGTGGAAATCCGACCTCTACTACTAACCAAAATGGTTTTAAATTTCGATACATTTTTTTTTTGTCACATTTCTAAGGATTTAAAAAATAAATTGCAAGGCACGAAGCAATAACCAGGCAACTCCATTTCTGTAAGCTACCGTAGAATTTATTTCCTGAGTCTTATTTTCCATGCATTAATACTTGAACGAGTAAAATTTGCACGTAAAATGTCGTTTCTAAAAATTTGTAGAATGATTTGATGATTAAAAAGACACTTTTGAGAGGCCAATAAATGTGCATTATGATTTGCTAATATAAATTAAAATACAACTGCTAAGTAAACTCGCAAAACTCAAACGGTCTGCTATAAATTTTAATATTTTTCCATGCATATCTATTCAACTTGCTAAAAAAAAAATATTGAAACTATTCTTCAAATAACTAAAACCTAGGTACACGACTTCGTTAGACTCGCACCAGTCGGTAAAGGATTTATCTAAAATGAGTCAAAAGCCACAAAAAAAAAAAGTAGAGTTGTCTGGTTATTTCTGCAAATCTAAGTCTCTTATTGTTGAGAATCCATGTACTTTTTGTTGTAGTAAAGTGCTTCACACTGGTTCTATAAAGAGAATACACCTGAGACCGCTTGTTTCATGGATATTTGTTAGGGCTAAACGATGTTGAAAAGGATGTGTGGTCAATTTTTTTTTTTTTTAAAAAAAAGGGTGATTGATCGAGTTGAATTTTTAAATAGAAAAACGTAGAAATTCCAAAAGGATGTCTTTCAAGATAATTTGTAGAAACGTGTGCTGCATCTACAATAACGAGTTCTCATGGTCTACAAAGGGTTTTAAGTACAATGTTCACCTGCAGACAAAACGTCAGACATAAACTAGAATAAAATTAAGACCTGCCTATGTTTTTTTTTTTTTTCAATTATTGACCTGCTAAAGATGATTCCCCGATCAGACCAAATCACTTTACAAGCTAAATGGGAGATAAAATTAGTGAAAACCGTTCACGCGGAAAAAAGGAACACGTACAGAATGCGTTTAATAAAAAATCATCACTGACCAATCAAGAAAACACTTGGAAAAAATAAAATTACAGTAATAGAATATCGATATAATAAAAGCAGATTTATATTATAACAGTCCCCGAAAGAAAGCTTAATATGAAAAGCTACGGTATATGAAAAACTATAGGCTAGATATTTGGGATTTTGCATATTTATAATGCCTAGCTAATTTGAAAATTTGCGTGTAATTGCTAAATGTAGAAGGATCCGATTATTCTAATACAAGTGTGTCATATAGAACCAAAGTAAACGTTCAGACAATGTAAACGAGCGAATAAAAAAATCATACAGTTTCCTCTTAAGATAATTAGAGGAGAAAATCAAAACACGAAAAACCAAACAATTAAAAATTTCAACACCTTCACGAGTCAAATTAATAATGTAAACAAATCAAATTCAGCGACGATCATTATATTCTATGCAAATTTCAGTACTGCAATTAAAAAATTTTCAATTTAAATGTGACGTCGTTGCGTCATTAGCATGGTTCCTCATTATGACTCATCTAATTAAGTTAAAACTGCATTGTTTTGTTAACTGTTTTTTTTTATTGAACACCCTTTAACGATTTTTTAATTACTTTAATGTTGAATATTGTAAGCCTACTAAGTCGTGATAATTTTGCGTTGTATTTTTAATTAAAAATAATTTCAAGGTGACATTGGAGAGGGGGTTTTTTTTTTACTTCTTATATAGCAACACGTGACTGTCAACCGTGAATCTTCTCATGTTAATTATTATAATTATTTCCCCCCCCCTTAGAAAACGATCGCGGTAATAATGAATGACAGTCCGTTGTCGTACTAAACGCCCCTGTTTTATTGAGTTTTAGTATTGTGGTGGCCACGCTTCGCCTCTCTTTTGCACGCAATATTAAGGGGCAGCTCATCTATGATTAAGGGGCCCCAAAAAGGATTTTACATTTAGGGATATTACAAACATTAGAAAAACTTTTTTTTTATTTAAAAAAATTTAACGTTTTTTTTTTGAAAAAGTTATGAGGAAAAATGCTCAACTACTGAAACCTACTTTTTATAATTTAAACTATTATTGGGGGGGGGGGGGGGGGGCCCAAATTAAGGCAAACGTTTCGCAATGCAAATATTATTATAGAATGTCAGGTTATTCATATCATTATTGTGTATTTATTAGACGCTCATAAACGGTTTCTAAAGAAGATTTTAATTGTAGACCAACAGTATTAATAGCCTCATAAAGTTACTTATGATAATTATAGTACGTGCATGGAGTTCATAAATGATGTAACCAAGTCTTATAATTTTTTTTTTTTTTTTTTGATGTAAATGACATTATTATGGGCGATATTATTAATGAGTTAAAAATTAAACGTATTACACTTTTATTTTATTTTTCAAATGTATAGACTCGGTTCTCATTGTAAATACCGGGAATACAGTTTTTGAAAGCTAAAATATTTTTGTTAATAATTCTATTTAAAAACCGCAAATCACAATCGATCAATCGTGATTTTTATTATGATTTTTACGCGCGAAATTTTAAATTACTGTATCGAATATTTTCCGTAGAATTTACAATTCTTTTTGATGTTTACAAACTTTTTTTTTTTGCCGTTCAAAAGTGAGAAATATTTAAAAATTTAAAACAAATTTCGCTTTCAGTTTAAATTGAAATAATTTATATTGATAGAAAAAAATATATATATTTTCCATTAATAAAATTAAATATTATTTATTGAAAGCCAAAGATTACTTCGCGAAATTAACTTCACAATAATAATAGCCGACTCTAAACATGCAAAACATGCGTTGAATATTTTAAATTTTGAAAAAAAAAAAGAAATATTGATTTATTATAAAATAATACTAATATGTACTTTTTTTTTTACTGTATTTAAAAAAAAACCGTTAATGAAATGGGATTTACCTGTCCGTGCGACGACAAATAATGCCTTCCCAAATCTAAGAAACTGGACACAGTAATAAATCCAACACCGTCTTTATCGCACAAATCAAACACAGTTTTCATTTGAGAAAACAATTCCGCGTTCAATTTCACATCCATTTGACTCGAAAAACGTGGTTCGAACATTTCTGGACTTTTCATCTAAAGTAAATTCAACCCCACTTTTGCTCCAATTACCTCGTGTTTTGTTTTCATTTTCACCCAATGTTTTTTTTTTGCGGACTCAAAAAAAAATAAAATAATAGTAAAAACAGAACTGGTTTCACATAATAAATTATAAATTGCACAATTTATTTCGTCAGTCCAAGGTCAAATCCACACCCGACAAAAATCGATTATTATCGATGGTCACTCGCGGGAGAATAATAATTCTACAAGTCGCGTGTAGAAAGAAACAAAAAGTCTTAAGAAGTTTTTCTATACGGTATTATCCCAGCTATTGCTGAAGAGAGTGCGAAGAGAAATGAAAGTAACCTGTACTTTTAGACCTCTCTTTAGCAGGTAGGAGCAGGTAAAAGAAAAAAAAAAAAAGATCTCTTATTCATGCCAGCGTGCAATTATTAATGAAAGTCGAAGCCAGTGATGACGTCAAGCATGACGTTTGTTCAACTTTTTTCCAAGCTTTGCCCCCCTCATATAGCGCGGGACTTTCGCTGAATGGTACATGCACATCCTTAGATTTTTCACGGTGTCTCAATCGGTAAAATTAAGTGGAGAACGACGACAGAAAAATTACTATTTATGAACCGAAAATAGAAATGTAATTCGATTTTTTTTCTTTTTAATGAGACCAAATGACGTTTGGTATTTGTTCCGGTAATTGGCCGTGAATAATGAGTATATTTTTACAAGTTTATTATACTGAATTTAATAGGGACTTGTGTCTAAGAATAAACGTTATAAATGAGCGCTAAATTGATAAATCCAAAAATGCGAGATATTAATTTATCTTTTTAATTGCTGACATTTTTGCAGTGAAATTTGAAAGACATATAAAATTACAATGCATTTTGTAGTTTATTATTTAAACAAGTGAAAACTTGTGAAACTAATAATAATTATAATAATATTTTTTGTAAATTTTATATTGTTGTATTTATATTGTTTAAAATTTTTAAATACTGTAAAAATAAAGCCACTTCCTATACGGTAAAAATTAATATTTTTTAGAAAATTAAGAAACGAATTATGAAAATTAAAATAAAAAATTATCAAAGTTTTAAGGAAAAATCATCAAACATTTTAAAGTTTAGGAAAATTCAGATTTTCATTAAACATTTTAGGAAGAATCTTTTAAGGAATATTTATAGGAAATTTAAAACACTTTTTAAAGGAAAACTAACAAATTTTAAGAAAATCTGAGAAACGGTTTTTTAAAAAAATTAAAAACTTTTTTTTAAGAGAAAAGAATAAATTTTCTCGTGTTTTCGATAAAAGGTAATCTTTTAAAAATTTGGGCTTTAAACATATTTGACTTTTATAAACAAATATGTATTTTAGCAAAAACAAATTTTAGATTCGGCGCATGCAATAAACGCAATAGAAATCGAAATCCATTCGATAAAACATTCCCTACCGATATTAAATTTTTTTCAAAACCACGTTCTTAAAGTTCTATATCTTTAAAATATAACTCGCGTTTTAATATTTGTTTAAAAAATTAAAAATTGCTACAGGTAATTAAAGTTTGGCTTACCTTTTATTGAACCTCCGTGTAATACATTAATAATATTTAAAAAAAATAAATAAATGTACCTGCTTACTTTTTTCTATTAACGACTTTTCGGTTTTTGATTTCTGCTCCACTGTTTGTTGGAATCAAAGTGATGTTTACATTTTTTTAAATACCGTAGGCCAACATGTAGCGGGAAAAGTTTATTGCGATTAATTATTTTCAGGTATTAGCGGTATACAAAATAAGGTTTGGTTTACATTTCAATTAAACACCGTGTACGGTGTATTAAAAAAACACCATGTAGATTTAGCTCTCTTGCGTTTAACCGCGAGCTGTACTATAGCTATACGGCACTACTGTATGTGCATAGTATATTTACTCAACAGGTAGTATTTAAGCCACGAATCAGAAATCAACATTGTCAATAAAATATATTCTTTTCCAACTCTGTTTCCAGCAACTGCACAAAATCATTTTAACGTTTTCAAAATAGAAAAAAAAAAAACAGCCTTTCTGTTTCCTATGGCAACAGGTATAGCTGAAATTTTGATTTATTTCGTTCGATTGGACGTAATGAAAAGAAAGTCACTTTTCAAACGCTATTATTAAGATGGTTCATGTTTTCATGAATGGAGCTATTTTTAAAAAAACATTATTATTATTATTATTATAATAAATTTATAATTTCGTAAAATCGTTTAAAAAACATTTTTAAAGAAATTTGTATCCATTTTAATTGTAAAAAAAAAAAAAAAAAAAAATGAGATCAAACTCATTAGCTTTAAGTTTAATATCTTATGGATTACTAACAATAATTATGTTTGGTAAGCAATAATTGATTTTTTATATTATGCACAATTTTGATGGCCGTTAATTTTTTTTTTTTTAATTTTTAAAATCAATTAATTTTGTTGAATGCAGTACGAAAATCGTGCATGCTATTTTATTTTTAGTATTATTGATGTGCCGGTATTTATGTTCATTAAGAAGTACAAGCTAATAATCAAGTGAGTTTGCTCGCTCTTCTTATGCTTATGAGTTATGACGTCATTAGAATTGCATGATTTGATAAGAAATGGTTTAATATTTTTTCAATAAAAAAAAATCAGTAGCTATGACGTCATTACAGCTTTAGAAATAATTGATTTTCTTTTCTTAACTTTATATTAATTATTTTAAGTCCAAACTCTTACGACATAAGTAAGCTTCCATAAGAGATGGATACAAACATGAAAAAGGAGCTTAACCGAAAAATCTCTATTATCAATGATAGTAATCCTGTTTTAGCACGCATTTGATCAGGCCATTTTATGCAAAATCGCAAGCAATAATACAAATTTGTTGACTGATTATCAACACATTATTGTTATGAAAACAAAAAAAAAAAAATCCCCCGTCGACTTCTATGTCTTATACTTTTGTCTTGCATCACATCCCTTACTTCGTATACCAACTCAATTAAATCTGCGATTTTGAAGAAGTGTGCCATTGAACGAATCAATAATGATGTAATCAATGCGGCGCATAGAGATTGGTATGGCTGATTGTATTGATTTTAAACACGGAATAGAACAATTACAAATCAATTCTGTTACCTAATTTTCTTTTGTAAAAAATATATAATTTGTTTAACAAATATGTAAGCGTGAAAAACATATCAAAATTTGGGTTTTATTACAACTTTATTTGAATTTATTCCAACAGTTTTACACGTTCTTTTCAAAATATTTTGTGTTTTTAACAGGCCTCGTTATTCATATTCAAGTGTATGACCGAATTCCCCTCAGTCAACCTCACCCAAAATATCCGTATCAATACGAGAAAGAGGAAGCATTAGATGAGCATCAAGTCTGTCAATTTCCAAATCCAGATCCTTACGATAAGTCATTAAAAGGTTACATTTATAAAGCCGATCCAATCCGTTGCAAGGGTCATCATTATTATTTGACATATTTGGACCAAAACGGCTATCTCCATTTAAACGAAACCGGACTTCGCGAGAGTGGTTATAAATGGTCGTCAATCACTTGTAAATATCAGCAAATTACGCGCCCAGCAAACGACGATTTCAACCCATTATTTGGCCCGGAAATTAATTTCGATGGGAAACCAACTTCGATAGCGTTCGAATATCTAACAGTGTTTTGCGTTAACTTTGCCGGATTTACCATCTACTCAAACTTTCATTCGCAGGTGTTGGTCAATCATTCGATAAAAAATTCGCCTAAACTCAGCGTTTTCATCTTTATAATCGATTCTCTGTCACGATTACAATGCATTCGCCAGTTGCCCAAAACTTACAATTTTCTCACGCAAAAAATGGAAGCTGTGGTGATGAGAGGAGCCATGGTAGTGGGGGACAATACGTATCCCAACGTGGTGCCCATTTTAACCGGAAAACCCATCTTTTCTTTCCCCGAATTTATCAAAAACGGAGTCGATCCGGCGAATTATTCCAAACCCAAATATTACGACGGTTGGCCTTTAATTTTTAAAGATTTCGAGAAAAAAAATTACGCCACGCTTTTGCTGGAAGATTGGACGCCTTTCAATGTGTTTAACTATTTCGGTAACGGTTTCGTCAAACAACCGACGTCCATCTACCCCAGACCCTTCTGGTTGGCCTTAGAAAACTCTTACGCCCAAAAAATGAGCTCAAATTTGTGCTTGGGACCCACTCCGAAACATTTAATATTTATCAATTACGTTAAAGAATTTATCACCAAGTATCGGAAAAAACCATACTTCGCTTTGTCAAATCTGGCCGAAATTGGTCATAATATAGCCAGTCAAATCGGAGCGGCCGACGATGATTTGTTCGACTTTCTCGAAGAAATTTATGATAATAAACTACTGGAAAACACCATATTTGTAGTAATGGGGGATCATGGACACCGATTGGATTCGATCGCGGGAACCAAAATTGGCAGCATCGAAAAGCGGATGCCCTTTTTATCCGTGTACATTCCCAAGTGGTTTAAGACGCAATTTTACGCAGCTTTTGCTAATCTTCGAGCCAATAGTAAAAATTTGGTAACCGTATTCGATCTTCACGAAATGTTGAAGCAAGTGTTAAGCTTCGGCGCGAATCAAAGTACGTTATTTGGTGAATCGACCAAATTTAGTCAGAAACCAACTAGTATTTTTGAACGCATATCATTAAATCGATCGTGCAATGATGTTTATGTACCTCAACAGTTTTGCGTGTGCGACCAAGAAATTTCGGTGAATGTGAGCGAAAATGAAGTGGGTGAAGCGGCCAAACAAATGATTAAAGAAATCAATGAGATTATAGCCCCGTTCAATAAATACTGCAAAATGTTGACTCTGAAAGAAATAACCAGAGCCTCGGTTAAAATCAATAAGAAGTTGCATAATTTAGGCGATTATTCAATGGCTGCAATGCGTTCAACAGGTCAAATTTTATGGATTCGTATTGTAGTAATGGTATCTCCCAGTGATGCGCTCTTCGAAGGACTTTTAAAGATTTTTGCGAATAGGACAATTGCTATTATGAATGAAGTGAGCAGAATCAATGCGTATGGTCATCAAGCTGATTGCATGCCAAACGAAGTGCTGCAAATCAACAAAAAACTACCTTTATATTGCTATTGCTAAACGATTATTTCATAATGTATCGAAATTTGCTAACATTTACTCCATTAATAAATGTATTAAGTGTACTTATAAGACTGTTAGTCTTACTTAATAAGTACTAAAATGCATAAGAAAGTGTGTGCATCGATCATTTATTATTTAAATAAATTAGAGAATAATTTGCAATTTGTTTTTAAATCATCTAATGTTTGAATGTTAATGACAGTGTTGAGGCTTTGGTTTTATGTAGGGTAAGGTGAAACATGGTTATAGTGGGATTCAAGGGACTGCAAAAAATTCGCACTATTAGTGGTTTTTTTTAACACAATTATGATCCAATGGCGTTTTTAATTAGGACTGGGCAAAAATCGCATTCTAAGCTGGTGTACTATAAACAGGTTTCACTGTATTTACAAAGATATTAGTGGGTGTGTGACAACAGTTTACTACATTGAATGCTTTTACAGGGTGGGGCAGCGAAAAGTTCTTATTTCAAAATGCAATAAAACCCATTTGATAAATTAGAATTTTTTTAT
>JAQGAZ010002257.1:0-19283 GCA_034692225.1 Polydesmus complanatus
AGTAGGGTAACTATGCAGATTGAAATGGGCGGTTTAGCCTACCAATTGTTGGTATTGATTAGAGGACGATATGCTGCGAACTAAAATTAAAGAGAGGGCCTGCGCGTAACACTGTACACCTTCAGTCCTGGTCATAGTCAATAGTGGGTGTGCTGGTGCACCCTCTACCGTAGTCATAGTCAATAGTGGGTGTGCCAGTACACCCTCTACCCTAGTCATAGTCAATAGTGCGGGTGCCTGTGCACCTTCTATCCTGATCATAGTCAATAGTGGCTGTACAGGTGCACTCTCTACCATAATCGTAGTCAATAGTGGCTGTACAGGTGCACTCTCTACCATAATCGTAGTCAAAAGTGGGTGTGCCGGTGCACTTGTAAGAACCCTTTTGCCAGTTCCAATCCGCACGAACACCCAGACAGGGCGTATCTTACTTTGAGTTCATCCCGACAATAATCACTATTGACTATGATTATAATAGAGGGTGCAACGGCACACCCACTATTGACTATGACTATGGTAGAGGGTGCACCAGCATAGCCACTATTAACTATGATTATGGTAGAGGGTGCACCGGCACAACCACTATTGACTGTGATTATAATAGAGGGTGCACCGGCACACCCACTATTGACTATGATTATAATAGAGGGTGCACCGGCACACCCACTATTGACTATGACTAGGGTAAAGGGTGCACTGGCACAACCACTATTGACTACAATTATTATGGTAGAGGGTGCACCGGCACACCCACTATTGACTATGACTAGGGTAGAGAGCACACTGGCACAGTCACTATTAACTATGACCAGGGTAGAGGGTGCCCTGGCACACCCACTATTGTCTATGACTAAGGAAGAGGGTGCACTGGCACAACCACTATTGACTACGATTATAGTAGAGGGTGCACAGGCACAACCATTTTTGACTTCGATATCCATGGTTAGAAATCTTAAGTACATGTAATAAAAAAAAACTCTAATGGCAAATAATAGAATAATAAAAATGCAAAAAAAAAATTACTGAAGATTTTCTTTGATTTTAGTTCGATTTAGTTCGTTTAAAGTGATCTCTTTGACTTCTTTATTAGTCCAACTTTGCACCATATTTAGGAATAGCGCGAATAAACATAAACTTTTTATTAACATTCAAAATAATCATGTTGCTTATAAATTGGTGATGTATATTTGAATAAGGTTTTGGAAGCGAGAAAATATAATTTTCATGGTGAAATTTATACGCGTGAGAATAATAGACTTTGCTTTTATTTTTTATTTATTTATTTTTAACGATCATTAAATTTCTTGACGTGACGGTGCTAAACGCAAGCTCAACTGACTGATATCTTTAAGATTAGTTTCATCAATTTTTGATCTCAGCTTAATTAATTGAACGTAATTAAGACACGATCGACAAAGTGTGATACGAGAATGTCGCGAGTGTTAGCAGTCATATAAGTAGAAGCGAAGAAGTAAAAGAAATATATTTCACAATTTCAATCGAATTTGATAATATTTAATTGATTTAGTTTTTTTTTGAAGTTATTTTTAGTTTTAACTTGAATGACAGAGAATTAGATGATGAAAACTGGACGAAGGATATTTGTGGCTGTGTGAAAGGCTACTGTGATGTCCGTGATAGCTCGTATAGCTAGTTCGCTAGAAAGTTAATTTTAAAATTACCCTACAGATCAGGTAAAGTTCACTTTTTAATTGCTTTTACTCGGTGCATTTGAAATTCTCCATTTTAAACTCCCAATTTTTGGTGGCGTCCACAAATGTCTGAAAGCTGCTATTAAAAGCGTCTAGAAAATATAATTGTGATTACGTCACTTCAATCCTAAAAGCTAAAACTCAGCTAAAAAAAAAAAATTTTAAATTTTTTTTTTGAAGAGTTTTTTTTTTTTTAAAAACATTTTTTTTTTTAAATGTTTTTTTTTTTTTGAAACATTTCTTTTTTTTTTTGTAAAAAATTTATTCTTGAAACATTTTTTTTTTGAAATTTTTTTTTTTGAAAATATAGACTATATATATTTTTTTGAAATTTTTTTTTTTTTCGTTGAGTCTCCTGAACCACCATAATAGTGACATCATGTGGAAAAGGTGGTTTTGGAGATGTTGATGCGCACCCAGTTTATATGAGCCTGTCAAATGACAGGCTTCCACCTAGTTATTAAATAAATTGCGATATTGAGGATGCTTGCCCAAATTAAGGTTTCCCTCGATAAGTGCATTCCAGATGCCATCACTTTGAAGGGCACGAAATGCTTCAGCAATACTTTCTCGGTATTTGGTTATATTGTACGGCAAAAGAGGAGTTTGGGCCAATCGATGGATTAGAAATAAATTGAGACGGCCACAGGTGGCCATTCGACGATATTCAGGATCGATGTAATTGTCAAAGTTGTAGAAAGTGTCATAAGCAGTGTGATAAAGAGGATAACTACTGAATGCTCTTTGATATTTTAACTAAAAGCGACAAGTTTTTGATTAGATTTAAACATGCTCATAGGTATAAATTGTTTTAAATTTGTACCTTGTCAATGTCAAATCCAATGTTAATACATGGCACTCCGGCGTAAGCAAAAAATGGAACGTGATCACTGCCTCCCTTGAGATTTTTTGTTCTGAAAATTTTAAAAATTCAGTTTTAAAAAATGTTGGATTGATTTGGTTTTTGATTTAATTCACTTGATTTCGTCACTCGCGTTGATTACATCGTGACGGATCTGATCCCTACGCCACGTTTGATATAATGAAAGAGATTGATTAGCCGGAGATGGAATCTAAAATTAAAATATACGGAGTATATTTTAAAGAGCCACCGTGTTTTGAGTTTGCAGAGAGTGCAGAAAGGATTGTTACACTTTTCCTTAATATTGATATAGGCTTAATAAGCTAATCTAACTGATATTAATTTTTTTAAAACTTGTACAGTACATGTATTTGTAGACCTATTGTGTATTTATTTATTTTTTCTGCTGTAATAAAAAAGTAAATAACTATTTTTAATTTGAACTCTTGTATACTTTTTTGGTGACTTCGATTAAGAACTGAGCCAAATATGGAGATGCGGTAGGATTAAATAAGTCATCTGAAAAAGTTTTAAGCTATTTGCAATTGTTTTTTTTTTTTTTAAGAAAAAATTGAATTGGAACACCTGAAACGCAGATGTCGGTGTTTAAGTAAGCTACGGCCGTTTGTGTTAATTTTAAAAGGTGATCCTATAGAAATAAAAAAATTTAGCTGGTTAATGGTAATTTATAATCTTTATTATCCCCTACTTCTATCCATTCGTGAGAACCGATTAAGCCATGTTCTTCGCCATCCCAACTGCAGAACACGATAGATCGACGTGGTTTCCAACCTAAATCGAATACGTATAACATTGAAGATTATTAAGTTTCGTTCATTTTCATAAATATTTGCCTCGTTTTAATAGGGTTCCTAATATTCTGGTTACTTCTATCATCTGGGCGGTTCCACTCGAAGCGTCAATGGCGCCAAAACCCCACGCATCTCGGTGATTTCCGGCCAAAATAAATCGATCTACAAAACAAAATTTGGTTTAAACTCATTTTCTTAATGAGGAATAAAATTTACCGGGCTCGATATTTCCTTTGATGATGCCAATTACATTCGTTATGTTTTCGTAAACTAGTTTGTTATTAACTGTTAAACGAACTTTTCTAAGAAATGATTGAGGGTTTAAAAAGTAATTTATTGGTACTAATACAGTGTGTACTTGGCTTGAATTCCGGAAACAAATCCCGGTCCGACTTTGAAATTACCGTACCATTCCGCAGGAGCTGAAGACCCTCTCAAACGACTACATTAAATGGTTCTTAGTTTATTTTTTAATTATATAAATCATAATTTTACTTTAACAAGTGATTGGCGTCATCGTAACCAATCGGTTGACATGGAATTTTTGGTAAACTTATGTTTTCAATGGGCAATCGATAAACGTTTTCTAAAAATGAAATGCGATTTTGATAAATATATATTTTTTTTACTAAATTTTTTTTGTTGGATTTTTTGGGGTGTGGGATGGAGGGTGATTTTTGAGAGTTTATGATGAGCATACGTAAAGAGGGATAATCTGGAGTTTGCGAATCTCCATCCGAACTCTTAATGCCTCCTCTCTGAGCACCTCCCCCGGGCAACCATCTACTGTTTGGGTACACTTTCTCAGGTTCTTCTCCTTCCTGAGCGTACAAGTAAGGATCGTTGAATAAAAGGAGGCCGATGGCACCATTTTCTTCTGCCACACTTACCTTAATTTTAAATATTATGTTAATTACGAATTGATTCATGTATAGTGGTGGAAGTTACTTTATTTCCACGGCCATTTTCACCGGCTCTGGCTATCAAAATCTTCCCACTCACGTTCACTCCGAGCTCTTGTAAAACTTTAAAATCTCTTGGGTGGGCGTTATTTGCGTAAACTAGATCGCCCTTATTAGAATTTTTAAAAATTTTTTTGAACTTATTTCGGAATTAAAACTGTACTTTATGGTACCTCTACAGTTCCTTTAGCTGAAAACGCATTGAATATTGGAAAAATGTTTGGATGCTCATCTTCCGGTCTTAGGGCTGGCTCAATGTGCTGCGAAGTAAACAGAATTCCTCCAGTTTTATTTAGAATTTTTACCTTTTGTGTTTAAAAAATTTTAAAATAAGAAATGTTTTTAATTGATGGTTTTTTAGTACTGTGTTTGGATTGTTTCTATCCGGATAAGATAGTAAAACCTTGTACACTACTTTTTCCACTGAATCAAAGCCAAAACTTTTCCACAGGTCAAATAAATGATCGGCTAAACGGTTGTTGTGGATCGTTCCACTCACGTGTGGATTTCTCGTTAGAAATCTACATCGGAGACGATTTTTTAAGGATGTAAATTTTTTTTTAAAAAAAAAGAATAATTTCGTTTTCTTACTCGAGGTTTTGTCGAATTTCCGATCGATTGACCTCTTTCAAAAATACGTTTTCAACTTCTTCACTACTTAAAGCGTTGACTGAGATGAAAAGTTTACATAAACTAACAATAAAAATGCAACTAATTTTTTTACACCACATTTTTCAGTGTGGGCTTTAAAATTAAATTGTTTCAATATATTATTCCAATCTTCAAAGTGTATAATGTGACCGCAAAACCATTCTCTTCTTCAAGTTTCGGATGTTAGAAGTTTTAACTTTTTATTTCCTCGTATCATTTTTTCCCTCAATATAGTATTACACAAAATTCTGATCTAATTACCTCGCTATTTGAAATTTTTAAGCATTGTTTGATGGAAATGAGTTAGATAATGATGCAGATACATTTATGAGTTTAAGAGAGATTCGATCGTGTTAATCAGATTAATTTAATTTATTTTTGGAAAACACTTCAATTTTTTTTGACAGGAATTAGTTTTTAAATACCGGTAGTTATGTGTTTACAATAGCAAATACACTGTATTGATATTTGTTTATTGTATTTAACTTTTATTTGACAATATCGTGTTGGTATTTAACTAATAAGATTGGCATAAATTGCGGTATTTTAAATAAGAGGACATCTACATGTATGAACTAATAGAAACTGAAAAAGAACAAATTGCAAACAGCTTTTAAACATTTATTATACATGCATTTTTGTGTATTTGAAGTAATTAACAAATAGCCTTCTGATTAGAAATTATTAGCTTGAATGATTAGAAATAATGATTTTGTTATACATGTACTGTATTAAATTGTAGAGATTGAATTATATATCTAGCAACGTATTTTGCTTGTAGTACGAAATTGAAAAGATGCCACAAATAGAACTCAATACAAAAACAAATAGGTTTTGTTGTTTCAATTTTTAATTATACTGTATATTTAAAATTTAACAGTACATGTACTTAAATTAAACAGTTCTCGCCTTTTTAATTTTTTTTTTAATTTGTCTGAAATTATTTTTAAATGTGTGAAAAAATGAACTTGAATGATGTTGAATCAGATAATGAAGACCGGACGAAGGATTTTTGTGGCTGTATGAAAGGCCACTGTGATGTCCGAAATATGTCTCTCTAATTGAAGCCAACGAGGGTCGTTTTGTACAGGGTGACTCTGCATTTCGTGCACTAAATCTCGAATGCCTGGGAAACTACTACTTCCATACGAGTTGTGGAGACTCAAAGCGAACACCAAATGCCTGTAATAAAAATTTGCAAATGTTGGATTCAAAGAATGACTCAAACATGCACTAATATCAAATTTTTAGAAAATAAAAAAGGAAACATAATAAAAGCATGCAAATATTAAAAAATAAGGAGGGACGCATAATAAGTTTTACAATTTTAAATTTCGAAAATGGAACTACGTAAAAAAAATAAATTTACCGATATTGAGGTTGAAGAGGAATTCCATCAAATTTCAAAAATGATTTGTCTAATTGCATTAGCTGATCATTAATTGCTCGTATAGCCAGTTCACTAGGAAATTGTTAGGTTAGCTACTACACAGTAATTAATTTTTAATGTGTTTTACTCGGTGGAATTGAAATTTTCCATTTGCAATTCCCAATCTTTGGTTGCATACACGAACGCCTGAAAGCTGCTATTAAATGCATCTAAAAAATATAATTATTATAATTTCCGTCATTATACGTTTATTAAATAAATTGGGATGTTGAAGTTTACCTAAATTAAGGTTTCCATCGATAAGTGTGTTCCAGATATCATCACGTTGAAGGGCACGAACTGCTTCAACGATACCTTCTCGGTACCCGGTTATATTGTACGGAAGAAGGTGCGATTGGGCCAATCGGTAGACTAGGAATAGGTTGAGATAACCACAGGTCGCCATTCGACGATATTCGGGATCAATGTAATTGTCCACTGCGTAGAAAGTGTCGTAAGCAGTGTGATAGAGAGGGTAACCACTGAACGGCCTTTCATATTTCGACTAAAAAAAAAGCAAATTTCGGATTACTGCATTGGCAAGTTAAGAAGGGGTTTAATTCACACCTTGTCAATCTCAAAAGCGATGTTAATGGATGATACACCGGCGAAAGCGAAAAATGGAACGTGATCCGTTCCTCCACGAAGATTTCTTACTCTGGGAATTTGAAATTCGGTTAAGTAAAAGTCAGATTGAATTGTGTTTTGGCTCAATTTACTTGATTTCGTCACTTGCGTTGATTACACCGTGACGAATCTGATCGTGATGCCACGTTTGATACAATGAAAGAGATTGATTAGCTGGAGATGGAATCTAAAGATTTTTTTTTAAATATAATAATAAAAATTATTGTTGGATGCCTAAACATTTTTAGTTTTTGGGTACTTCTTTGGTGACTTCGAGGAGGAACTGGGCCAAATGTGGAGAGGCATTAGGCGCAAACGAGTCATCTGTTAAAGTTTTACGTTATTGTATTTAAAATTAAGAAGTTTTTATGTATTTTTAAAAAATGATTTTGAACTGTCACCTGAAACACAACTGTCGGTATTTACGTAAGCTACGGCCGTTTGTGTTAATTTTAAAAGGTGTTCCTGTAGAAATGAAAAATTGAATCGATTAGCCACAAATTATGACTTTATTTTTGTTTTACCTCCACCCATTCATAAGAACCGATTAAACCAAGTTCTTCCCCGTCCCAACTGCAAAAGACGATGGAGCGACGTGGTTTCCAAC
This sequence comes from Polydesmus complanatus, assembly GCA_034692225.1. Lineage (NCBI taxonomy): Eukaryota > Metazoa > Arthropoda > Diplopoda > Polydesmida > Polydesmidae > Polydesmus > Polydesmus complanatus. Next base: position 7,663 of record JAQGAZ010002257.1, read on the forward strand.
CTAAATCAAATGCATTTATCATCGGGGAATATTACATTTCGTTCGTAAATATCTACCTCGATTTAATAGGTTCCCGAATATTCTGGTTACTTCTATCAACTGGGCAGTTCCACTCGAAGCGTCAACCGCGCCGAAACCCCACGCATCTCGGTGATTTCCGGCCAAAACAAATCGATCTATAAATCAAAATTTTAGCTGAAATTCATTTTTTCTTAATGAGAAATTAAAGTTACCCGGTTCGATATTTCCTTTGATGATGCCAATTACATTCGTTATGTTTTCGTAAACTAGTTTGTTGTTAACTGTTAAGCGAACTTTTCTAAAAAAGAAATCGTTAATTGTTTTAAAATTAATTTATTTGCAACGTAGTATACGTACTTTGCCTGAATTCCAGGAACAAATCCCGGACCCACGTTGAAATTTCCGTGCCATCCAGCAGGAGCCAAAGAACCTCCCAAACGACTACATTAAGTGGATTTTAGTTTAGTTTAAATTCAAATATGTACAGTAGAACCTCGATAAATCGATGATTTGACCGCTCCCTTAGCTCAAAGGCAATTGGAATAAATACCGTGCATATACCAATCTATTTTTGGTGGGTTCAACCCCGAAGTTCTACTGTAAAATGAAACGATTTTAACCTCATTAGTTGTTTGGCGTCATCATAACCAATCGGTTGGCAAGGAATTTTTGGTAAGCTGATGTTTTCAATAGGTAATCGATAAACGTTATCTAAAAAGAATTTTCGGTTTTTTTTTTGATAAATACATTATGTTATTATTTTGAGGGGGAGTTAATTCAGCATACGTAAAGAGGGATAGTCTGGAGTTTGCTTATCCCCTCTCAAAGTCGAAATGCTTCCTCTCTGAGCTCCTCCTCCGGGCAACCATCTACTGTTTGGGTACACTTTCTCTGGAGCTTCGCCTTCTTGAGCGTACAAATAGGGATCGCTGAATAAGATGATACCTATAGCACCATTTTCGGCTGCTAAATTTACCTTTAATTTCAGTTAAGTTATAGCATTTGAAATTAAATACAAATAAAGTATAATATTATAATCATGAAGTAATACTTTGTTTCCTCTGTAATTTTCACCATATCTGGCTATTACAATCTTCCCACTCACATTCACTCCGATTTCTTGCAAAGCTTTAAAATCTGCAGGCCGAGCATAATTTACGTAAACTAATTCTCCCTTGAAATTTTTTTGAAATTTAATGGTTTTTTTTGGAATTAGAGCTACCCTATACAGTATTAATAGTACCTCTACGGTTCCGTTGGGTGAAAACGAGTTGTACATTGGGAGGAAATCCGGGTGTTCATCTTCCGGTCGTAGGATTGGCTCTGTGTGTTGGGAAGTAAACAGAATTCCTCCCGTTTCATTTAATATATTTACCTTTAGTTTTTTTTTAAAAAAAAAGATTTAAATTGATGAATGCTTTTAATAATTATTATTTTTGGTTTATATTACGGTGTTTGGGTTGTTTCTATCCGGATAAGATAGTAAAACCTTGTAGACTACTTTTTCCACCGAATCAAAGCCAAAACTTTTCCACAGGTCAAACAAATGATCGGCTAAACGGTTGTTGTGAATAGTTCCACTCACATGTGGATTTTTTGTTAAAAATCTACAGCGACAATATTTTTAATAATGAAGTTTTAAAAACGAATTAGTTATGTTTTTTTTTACTTGAGATTCTGTTGAATTTCTGATCGGTTGAGCTCGTTCAAAAATACATTTTCAATTTCTTCATTACTTAAGGCATTGCTCGACATAAAAAGTATACTTAAACTGAAAAGAAAATTCAAATTAATTTTTTTGAACCGCATTCTTCTGAGTGCGTTTGAAATTGAAATTGTTTTAATGTAGTTCTAATTTCCGAAGGTTGTAATTAAGTGAGCGACTATAAGAAGCATTTTTTTCCTCCTTCAAGTTTCGGACGTTGGAAGTTTGACTTTGTATTTCCTCATATCATTTCTACCCTCAATATTGTATTACACAAAATTCTAATTTTAATAATTTTTCTAGTTGAAACATTTTTTGAAGGAAATGTGTAAAGTAAGAATGAAGAAATATTTTCGAAATTAATGGAATTTGTTAAATTGGGTTTTTTATTGAGAGCCAGGAAACATATTTTTGACATTTTTTAATACGAGTTTAATATGTGAAGTGATTATTTTTTTTTTATTGGGATTGAGGATCTACATGTATTACTGTAATACTCCGTATCAATGAAGGATGTTATTAATCTTTTATCACACGAAGCTGCATTGCATTTTTTATCAAATAAAATTACGGTATAACGTTTAGCACGATTTGTTTATTATTTATTTAATAAATAAGATTAAATTAAACTTTTGTAATTTAAAAGTTATTTATAAAAGTCACAACCGTCAAATATCTATTTTAATTTTAATAATCTTTTTTTTTTTTTTTTGTCTATTAAAATAATTTTTTTTTCCCACGACAGTATTCATAATTTTATCAATAAACCAATACTTCGATATACGGTCCCTCGATATACGGCTTTTTGCTATAACGGCCTTAATTATTTATGGCACTGTTTCGATTTACGGCCCAAAATATTTCGCTATAACGACCAAATTAACGGTCAAAAAATTTAAAAACGAAAAAAATCGATTGTAAAAGATTCTAATTTTATAAAAAAAACGCAAAAATATATCGCAATCAGGCTGAAATAGGGAGAAAGTGTTGTTTTTCTTCAGTTTAATACATGTACAGGAAAAATGAAGGGCTTTTATTTTGTTTCTGTTTTAGTTTTAATAAGCTACATTATAAACTATTGGTTACTGTATGTCTTATTTTGTACGCGGTGTTCGTAAAAAAAAACGTTCTATACCGCACGTGTTAAATAAAACGTTTAGGCTGCATTAGTTAACGAAACAAACATTAAATGGCACATTAAATACACTTTTTAAAACCTGCTCCAAGTAAAAATTAACGTCAAAATGACGTCATTATTAATAAAATGGCTTTTACTGAAGAGGACAGAATAGTGAGTGGCGAGCTCGTCTTGCTGCGTGTGTTGAGGCCGAAGGGGGACATTTTCAACACAAAATTTACTAATTAATTATTTAAAAAATTCTTAAAGTGATGTTTATTACATGTGTCATTTAAATATTTAGATTATTAAAATGATTTAATACTAATTCAGTTGGCAAAATAATGTTGGCAAATAATGGCAAAGATGTAAACTGATATTTACCAGTACCTTTTGCGCGAAAGTCGCGCAAAAGTTTGGCGTGACGGTAAAGCAGGTAGTAACAACCGGCGTTATTGATGATGCCCAACCAAGTGCAACAAACGATAGCCATACGGTTCCATTGCCAGTCGTCGTGCGTCAAGTAATAGATCTCGTAAATTCCGGTTGTACTTGCGGCGAAAATTAACGTAACAATGGAGATCAATATTAAATGAACGCGATTGTAATAATTAGGTCGGCTTTTCTTTTCGTTCTCTACGTCGACGGTTCCGAGTTGCGCGGAACTGTCCATTCTGAATCCGTAAAACTGGAACCATCGGGCGACGTGAGTCAGTCCGGCTTTCGATAGCGTAGACTCCAGCATTATCGAACTCGATTCAACTGTGGTTATAACGAAAATAAGTTTTTGTTTTTATTGGAAATTTTTCATATAGTAATTTGAAATCGATATTTTAAATTAACTTAATTGATAACTTATTGGTTTTATTAGTCTTAATTTTTTAGAAACTGAAATATACGTCAACTACCGGTAATAGGGCTGTGCTAATTTAAGAATTTACTGTAAATGCAGAAAAAGTTTGTGTTTATAGCGAAATTATGGAAATCTCTTAACATAGTAACTGTAGGCTACATGTACAGTACAGTAATTTAATTACTGTAGCTGCTAAAAGATTTATTGAAATGCGATCGATTTACTATCCTCGTACATAATAATTATGATTGCAAACAAATAAATAAAATAATGACGTAAGCTTTCATAAAAATAGGGCAATTTTCTAGTATGCTCCATCGGTATTTTAAGTCATTTTATTCGAAGGCTTTTGTAGGGAACTAAGAAAGTTTGTATCATCGAGACTCGAGTTACTTGCTTGCCAAATAAATAGGCTGGAGTTTGGAGTAGTGGTTCATCCGATAAGAGCAAATGACGCTGCAGACGACTTTTGCACTGAGACAACTAATGAACAAAATAACCGTAAATATCCTCTCAACATCCATTTCCGCTTTCATAAAAGGTAGCGCTGGTAAAGGTGTATTTGAATTATTTAATATAAAAAATCAAACTCGGAAATTCGAAAATTACAACGATAGTATCAGTAAGTATCGGAATCAATTTTGGTGGTGCTTGTTCGCGATACTTTCGCGAAAGTAAGATCTGTAGGCTACATGTACTACAGTATGTTGTTTTCTGGCAACAACCGAGGGGGAAAATCCTATTGTAATCGCTGACGTTTCTAATAGTATTTCAGTGTTTTCCGTACTTTTCTGGATAGTTCAAATAGTTTTAAAAATTTAAGAAAATTTAAACAAAAAAATTCCCGATCGAAAACATAAAATATTTAAAAATTAATAAATTTGAAAATAGAAGAGGTTAAAAAATAAAAAACTGTAAGCTCGGTGATTTCATTGTTTAATTAATAATTATTATATACCTATTAAACCTCACATTTTGGGCAAAGCTACAGCTAACATTCATTTTTAATGCGATTTTTATTTTTTTCTTTTCGAAATAATTATTGGGTCCTCTCAATTATGTTGATGATTGATGGGAAGATTTCATGGTCCAGCGTTGTCTTGCAAGTTTTCCAAGTTTATTATTTTACTTATTTTTGACATAATTTTCATTCATTTTTATTTAAAAAAAATTTTTATTTTAAAAACCTAAATTAATTGCATGCAGCATTTATTTTAAAACTTTAAAACGCGAATGAAATCACCGTTTGCGCCTAATATTAATAATAAAAAAAACTTTTTGTACTCACCGTTTTCTCGTCTACTTGATCTGTGTCATTGATGTTGGGTCCCACGAGAATCGATCCTACCGGTTACATAGTTTCATAAAAAGCACGTAACCGCGTCGAATAGACGCAATTTCTTTTTTTTTTTTTTTTTTTTTTTTTTTAAACTCTTGAATTGTTGCACCACAATACGTTTCCTAAATAAAAAAATAAAAGAAATTAGGAATGCTTAAAAGAAACGTTTGGTTTCAGGACGATCGATCCACAAAATGATCTCTCAGCTAAAGCTTTCGGTAATACAAATGGCGACTGTTGACATCATCAAATGGAAAATACTCAGCGTCAAAATTATTATGACAATAAAAATATAAATACCAGTGCACTGTATCTTTTTTTCTTTTCTTTTTTAAGGAAAAAGTTTATAATAGGCTAATTATTATTATACACTGTACTGTATGTACCATAATAAATTCTTATTATCCAATTGGTAAACAATGCTTTTTTTTTTAATTTGTCAATTCATTCCGGGGAAATTTGGATTGGGAGGTCTCAGAAAAATTGGCCTCGGTTAGTTCCTCAATTATTTTTTTTTTAAATTATTTTGTTTTTTCCTTTGGGTATAGGGCCTACTTTTTCATAGATCACGCCACCATTTCACTACCCAGGAGCAGCTCTCCATGCCCAGCCCTCACTAATGCTGGGTGCACAAAAATCAAGCTCCAACATCCTGAATCGGTCCCTTGAAGTGTTGAACTTGCGAGGGTCGCAATTTTTTTGGGTAAAAGGTAAGCTCAACAAAAAAAAAATTACAATTTTTTTGAAATTTTTTTTTTTTTTTTTGAAAAATGTTTTTTTTTTTTTTTGAAAATTTTTTTGCATTTTGAAAATTTTTATTTTTTTGAAAATTTTTATTTTTTTTGAAAATTTTTATTTTTATTTTTTTTTAATTTTTATTTTTCTTTTAATTTTTATTTTTCTTTTAATTTTTCTTTTTTTTTTAAATTTCATAATTAAGCGAAAATTGATAAACATATGCAAAATAGCTTATACAATAATAATACTAACTCAAAAAATTTCTTTAAAAATAATCAATTAAATACGGTACATAAAAATTATATGTTAAATTAATCAAGAAACAATCGACTACATGTACTTAGTAATCGTCAAACAACTAAAGCAACAACAAAAAAAGCAGCGCAATTAGTCAACAAAAACAACAAAACTCCATAAGTGAGCACTTATTGCGCTATATAGCTCAACATTAATTTACACAAGTAATGCGATTCGATCAAAGTCTGGCAACTCCACTACAAACTCGTTAATTCATTAATTCCAAAACCACGTAATATCGTCAAGGTCTAAAAATGACCGATTGGGGAGCTAAATTTAAAAAATTAGGCTTAAGACCGCTGCTGACCATGTTTAAATTTTGGGGCATCAATTTGGAAACTCCCGTAATCGACGAAAAGGAAGTGCCCTTTAAAAAGAAGTTTAAATTCGGCGTCATAATATTCCACCTGCTGATCTACGTCTCGATGAGTGGAACGAAGCTGTACAGATCCCTCACCAATTTCTCCAGCGGCGAATTCACTTCGGATAAAATACGCTTCACGGCCAAAACCATAAGTTTCATCAAGAAACTAACCATTTTAGCCGTCTACTTGCAAATTGTTTTCTCTGTCAACCGTTGGAACGCATTCCTACGCTTTTTGGTGGCCAACCTGTTTGCTATTCAACCCAGAAAACAAAGATCGAAAGCGATGGGAGAAACCAAACGGTACGTGCGATGGAGACTGTCGGTCTACGTCATTTTGATCTGCAAAGAAATTCTACTCAACGTGGTAACCGAATCGGTTCCTCTTTTAATGAAAAAGCGGTGTCATTCGCTCATCTTACTGCCCATCACTCTGCTCTATTGGTTGACCATCGGCAATTTAAACACCTGCTTGACCATTCATTCCTTTTCCATTCATTTTCATCACTTACGGCTAGTCGAAAAGCTGTCGCGTGACGCAAAGATGAATGGAAATAAAAGAAGCAATATTTACAAACTTTATCAAGTGAGTCATCAGGAGATGAGTCAATTGGTGAACCGAGTGGAGGAATTATTTTTGCTGTTTCTTCTCTTGTTGTTGACCATGGAAATGTTTATGCTCATCACTAATTGGATGCTGGAGTGGGATGTAAAGAAACCTCACATCGTCGTTTTGACCATATTCGAAACGGTTTATCTGGTGGTGGAGTTCCTAATCAAACTGCTCGCTTTCGCCAGAGTTAATGAGAAGGTAAACTATGTTAATTTATATAGAGTACTATGGTAGCTTTTTATTACTTCAGTTTATAAATAATTAAAGCAAAGGTTCAATTTATTTCGGTAAAAAAAAATCCAAAATAAACGAAATGGACAAACTTGTTTTAGAATTTACATAATCGTGTTTTCGCTTTTATAACATTCCTTCTTTAGAATTATTAGTTTCTACTCATTTTCATCAAATTTTCCTAGTGACCATAACTAAATATTTTCTCTTACTAAGTAGTGCTTTAGTCGTTGCTATTATTGGAAATATAATTAAAGCAATTTTTGGGGCAAACAATGTCCCATATTATGTCTTTCTTCCACGTTCTTTTTTATTTAAGCTCTTAAAATCAAATGGTGCTGGTCATCGTTTATTCGATTGAACAAATCTACTTAATCTTAATTGGTTTTTATGTTGTTCAATTATTATTAGTCCGATTAGTTGACTACCGGTAACAAAAACAAAACGTGAGATAGGTTTTCAGCCATTAGTAATTATTCTGTTTAGCGTCGAAATCAAACCATGTCTTCGGAGAAACAGTTAATTTTTCATCCGTTTACAACGCTTTTTCGTTTCTACGGCTTTCAATTCGGTCAAATAAGTCCGAAAAATGAAATATGAAATCCCGTTCTCATCACGTTCAACATTCTCTTATTTCTTCTCGTCATTGCTTTCAAAACTTACTCATTTTATCAAAACTTCGTGGTCATTTCCAGCACAACGAAAAAATTTTTAAAACGGAAACGGCGATCGGCGGGTATATTTTTCATGAAAATGATCGGACATTCCATCCTTCTCTATGCCTATCTCCATTTCTGGCGCAAAATCAAAATTTGGTTCTAGTTCTTGACCGACGTAATGACCATTATCGAAAACCTACAACCCGTCAACATCCGATTGGCTATCCAAAAAACCGTTAAAAAGAACCAACAAAACGCAGCAATACGCCTCGTCGTATTCGAAGCTGCCATGATCGCCATTTGGCAACTAAATAAATGGGAACGCAGCAGAGCGGAAGTTGAGTTTTTGCCAATATTCAGAATGGCAGTTCTCCTTCTTGAAATCGTTCACTACGTTTTCATTAAATCTTTTTGGTATTTCTTCATCGTTTTTGTGATGTTAGTGTGTGAAGTGCTGGGCTCCCTCATTCAAGTTGAATGAGGGAGTTCTTTTTTGAGAGGTATTTGTCCCTCTCGTCAATAATTAAAAAAAAAAAAAAAAAAGTAAGGGAAACTAGAGGACTGCATTTCCCCCGCGGACAGTCCATCGAACAGCACAGAAAGTCTCATAAAATAATGAGCGAATTGGTCCATCGTTTGGAAACGCTGTTATCGTCCTTTATGCTGGTTTCGATGACTGGAGAATTGGCTTGTCTCACTCTCTTCGGGTTGACTCACGAAAGGAAACTCGACGCCGACAGCGTTCTAAACTCGAACATGGCCACCATCATGCATACCATGTTCGAATTTGTGTTCAATTGCGTTTAATAATTATTTTTATTGAGTAGGGCCTACATAAATCCGAAGAGGTACAAGCCTTAAAAAGTACAATATTATTCATGATTAATAAAAATAAATTACTATAATACGGTAATTATGTAATATCATTAAATGATATTTTACGAATAAAACTAATTAATTAAAGTGCAATTTATTATTTTCTGTTAAATTAGTTTTTTTTCTATAATGAAAATTTAATAATCCAAGTTAACGTTGGAAACATCATTTTTTATTGACAACTAGCTTATTGATTAAAGCTTATACGAGTTTCTAATGCAATAAATTACCAGTGATTTCGTTCATTTTTGTTTAAGCCAAAAAAAAAAAAAAATGAACGTGAAAAAAGCTCAAAAATGGAGTTTTATTTTATTGGAAGCGGGTCTCAGTCTTTTAGTCTTTGGTTTTAAATTAGAAGCGGGTCTCGGTCTTTTAGTCTTTGGTTTTAAATATTATGGCTTTCGATTCGACACTGACATAAAAATATCCGGCGAATTTACCGAGTTCAACCTAAGCGAGGTCTCTTCAAAACCATTCAACATTACAGCGCCATCGAGAATTATTCTTGGAAGATCCTCAAATTCCATTAAAAAGTCCTCATTGAATGCTAATAAACAGTCATCGATGCGAAAGAACGTCCGAAATGTCATAATCATCGCATTTAACGTCCTCGCTTGTCTTTACGTTAACGTTAATAAAACTGCGGAAATGTTTCAACAAGCAAATTTCAAAAACGTGAAGGAATTGTGGGCTATTTCCATTCAAATGGTGACTTGGACCTTGAAAGGCTGGTTCCTACTTTTCGTTTATTTAGAAGCCTATTTTCATCATTTTTAATGATGTCTATGGTAAGCAAATTGCTCGCCATCAGCACCATTGGAAATGTCAGACAACTGCAGTCGTTCGAGATGCTAATCACGGTTCTTTCCTCCATCGTTATTTACATGTCTGCGTTTCTAATTAAAGCCCTAACAATGGCAAAAGTCAATCAAAAGGTAAAAATTATTCAATTCTTTATTACCATTTAAAATATTCCGTTCTATTCAGATAATATTTTAGGGATCTACGAGTATTGATAAATTGATAACCAGTTCAATAATACGGTATAATTGTTTTAAAGAATTCGTTCAATAGCATTGATTTTGTTTATTTACAGTTCATAATTATTAAAGATAAATTATTTCGAATTATAATAATTATTAAGTAACATCATTAAATGATTTTACAAGTAAAACTAATTAATCAAAGTGCAATTTACTACCTACTGTTAAATTAGTTTTTTCTAGAGTGGGTAATTAACAATCCAACTTAACGTTGGAAACATTTTATTTTTGACAACTAACTTATTGATTTTATAGTTTCTACCAGCCACAATAAATAACCAGTGATCTCATTCACTTTCGTTACAACCAAAAAAAGGGGAAAAATGAGCGTAGAAAAAGCTCATAAATGGAGTTATATTTTATTAGAAGCGGGTCTTAGTCCTTTAGTCTTTGGGTTTAAATGGTACGGCTTTCGATTCGACACTGACATAAACATTTCCAGTAAATTGAACGAGGCAAATCTAACCGATGTCGTTTCAAACCTTACCAAAGCACCGCCAACAATTCTTGAAAGATCTTCAAGTTTATCAAGTGAAAAACACTCACAGTGGTAGACAGAGCGTGAGCCAACACGAGATCGGTCATCAATGAGTGAGCATGTTGGTAGAACAGGCTGACCATCTATTTTTGTCTTTTTTAATGATATCTATGATAAGCGAGTTGCTTAAAGCCTGCACTGTTGGAAATGTGGGGCACCTACATTGTTAGAGTTGCTAATCTCTGTCTTTCTCTCCACTTCTGTTTACATGATCGAGTTTCTAATTAAAGCCCTAACTGTAGCAAAAGTCAATCAAAAGATAAACAAAAAATTATTTATATTTTTTGAGTTTAATATTTAAATTTTTAAACCATTTTCAAAAATATTAATTAGAAACGAAAATTTGTTGTTTTGCTATTATTTCAATTAATAAGTAACACAAACAATCAATTACGAAATGAAAAACAAGCTCCAGTCACCGACATCTACTTCTACGTTTAACGTGTCTAATATTAATTGAAGCCGTTATCCAAATATTGCACGCTTAATCAATAAGCTATTAATGATTGCGCGAATTGAGCCTTATTTAACCAGTTGTGTTTAATGATAATAATTATTATTGAGTGCAAAAATCCGCAGAGATGCAAGTTAATAAACCAGCAGTAGTTTTACTTTCTATCTTATAAATGAGCACCAAAAATTCAAAAAAATTGGTTGGTTGTGAACCGAAATTTGATAACTTTCATTCCGAGCACCGTGTACACCTTGTGTTATGCTTTCTCCAGATTTACGGGCGAAAACAACGACATGGCACTCCCCAAAATAACGCTCATATTGTGCGGAATAATCCGTTATATAATCATTATTATTGTTTACATTTTAGTGTGTGTGCAATATAAGCAAATGTTGCGCTATTTCCAACTGATATCTCAGTCTCTGCACGAAATCCAACCAGCAAAAGTGCGTTCAACTACTGTTCAAAGCGTAAAAATTTGGGTTAGAAAAAGCTTGGTTTTGGGGGCTTTCTTACACTCCATACCATTCCATACCACTCCATACCAAAATTAATTAATTCGACTTATCATACTGGTAATTTCATTTCTCTCAATAAATGTTTCTGAATAAATATAAACACATAAAAAATAAATACCAAATACATTTGTAACGGGTTGTTCGGTCAAGAGGTAGCGAGCACGGAGCAATTGCTACATTGGCCAAGGGAACCGTACAATATTTGAATTCAGACCCTCCGCTGATTAGAGCAATCGATGCGAGTCGCAGAGTAGT
>JAQGAZ010002258.1:0-19281 GCA_034692225.1 Polydesmus complanatus
GAGCTGGTCAACACTTGGAGAGGAATAGTGGAGGAAAAGCCCGAAGTGGTTTGGACCGTCAACACCTTCGTCTACTGTGCCAACTACACCCGAGAATTCTACATTTCCAAATACTCTATCAGATGTTACGTTTGGGTGGATGGAGCGGCCGAGGAAGTCGTACACGTGGTTCCCGCGGTTAACGTGGAATTGGATTTTGAGCGGGAGGAGGATATGGAAAAGTTGATCCCGCCGGCCATCATCGTGGTGGTGAAAGGCAAAAACTACAGGGGCGAAGAGAAAATCTACACCGAGAGACAGAATAACTCTAGTAAGACATCTCGTTCGCGTTATTGTTACGGGAGAACGTTGCGGGTGGAGCTGATCCCGCACGAAAAAACCATACGAATAAATATTACGCTTTACTCGCGAAAGAAACAATTTCCACTTTACCTAAAAAAGTATCGTTTTCAACGATATCCTCGACTCTGCTTAAAGTAATGGCTGGGCCTCATCTCAAATTGCTAGCCGTTACAAAACTTAGCCTATCCGAATTCGGTCTCAACACGGTCACCTTAATGACGTGATTTGACAATTTCACGAATCCGCAGTTTTTTTTTTAAGAATAAAAACTGTCAATATAAAGAAATTAATAGATTCGTTTTTTAACGAAGTCAAGCTCTCCCCATTTATTTTAACTTGCAGACAAATTGGGAGTTATTAAGTTAGAAAATCATCAAAAACAACTCTTAGTCAAACTAATTTTTTTGTTTACCAATAAATTTATACTCTCTCTCTCTCTCTCTCGAGTCGAAACGTCTTTTCCCACATTCAAACCCAGAGCTTTAGAAGTTTATTTAATTAAAAGCAAAGGAAAATCCGTGAATGTAATGATCGTATTGCTGTTTTAATACGAATTAATTACTGTATCTTCTAATTGGGAATTAATATTTAAACTTGGGGTACCATAATATTATGTTCCAATAGAAACACATAATATTGAACTTTACCCAATTTTGACTTAAATGTTTTTTAGCAGAACAAGATACATGTAACGAGCAGAGCCGGCTGATGGTTTCGCGGGGCTATTGCCGTTTGGGGCCTCAAATAGAGCGATGCAAATAGAAGGCAATTTGAAAATGTCCCACTCTTAACCCTATTTAAATTTACGGTTAATACGAGGCAATATTGCGCGAGTGTTTACTTCCAAACAAGAAGTGGGAGTGCATTCGTTCGTATTTTGGGCGAAATTATGAGTGTGGGTATGAGTGTGTTCCAATATTTTTAATTATTCTCCAACACTGTAATTAATTTGTCTACTTGATTTTCCATAATTATTTCAGCGTAGAAGCCATTAGTCGGAGAGTTCAACTTGGGAGATTATTATTCCAACTATTATAAAATAATTATGGATGAAGCTTGTGGTGGGTACGCCTCCGAAACTAATTCGGGTAAGTCGATCATATTTAAATCTTAAGCCCTATAATTTTTTATTATGTTCTATATGAACAGCGGACGATGTAATGGAAGTTGATGACAAAGAGCAGCAAACCGAGTGTAAGGAGGCGCATGGGGCGGACTATGTGAAGTCGTTAAAGGACGAAATTGCCATTTATCGAAAGGAAATTCAGGTTTTGGAAAGAGAAAAGTTAGAATTCTGCGATCAAGTTCACAAACAAGTTGACTTAAACGAGGAAACGCAGCAGTTGAAGACCGAAGAAAAGAAACTTGTCAAACAAATCACCAACCTCGAATTTTTAGTAAGTTAGGCGACCATAATATCAATCTAACTGTATTTATTTGTTTTGGTGGGGGAGGAAGAAGAACTGAGGCTCTCCTCAAAATGATATTAACTGTAAGACGGTAAGACATTAATTATTTGTCTTATTATTCAAGGGCTGGAAAAAGCAATTAAACGTGGGGGTTATTTTCACATGTTCTTGGACAGTCCCAAACTTTTTATATCCAATTTTAATTTCAATAGTTTTTTTTTTTTTTTTAATGTTTTCTAGATCCACGAGAAGAACCAGCCACCCACACTCGATGATGAGACCATCACGTCACTGGCGTTTAAAGCCATCTACGAAGAAGAGAAACGAGTTCGAGCCCTTTACATCAACAACAACATTCCAGCGCACATTCGACTTCATTCTTGGAGAGGAATCGTCGGCGAAAGACTGAATCTCTCTTGGACCATCGATAAGGTGTCTCGCCGCAAGACTTGTAAAGCGTTGGTAAATGTTGGACTGTAAAGCGGTGGCGAAGTTGCCGAAGGTTTCCGATCCGAGCGAACCATTTCTCCGAGTGTTGGTACAATTCGACGACCAGGAGCCTGGCGTCAAGCCCATTATGGTGGCGGTTGTCAAACGCAAAAAAGTCCGATAAAGGCCGAGTGGAGAGATTGCATTTTGACTGTACCAGCTATCCCATGTGGGAGCCGAGGAATTTGTTTTTGATGTTGCATTGGGTAACCATTTTAGAAAAAAAAAAAACAATTCTAAAATTAATAGTAGAAATCGTTCGATTGTACAGTAGGTTACCATGATTTTAAACTACCAGACGCTTTGAAAAATAGTGATGAATATTTTACGAAAGTTGTAATATAAAAAAATATATTTGATACTGTATTTTGTTTAAGATTTTTTAGCCGTTTTGAAAATCTTTTACCGACGTTATAACATAGCACAAAAAAAGTTTATTTACTTTGAATAAAATGGGCGAAAAACTGAGAAATTTTTTCGATTGCTTTATTGGATAACACTTTAGAAATAACGATTGAAAAATCGCTCGATTGTACCTTACATTTAAATTTGCGTAGGTCAAATTAAATGCGCAAACGTCTGACATTTTTTTCGGGTGAAAATATCGATGTGCCTGAAACACTCGTTCCAAATCATCTACCTTGATCGAAATAATTACTTCTGGGCTTGTAACTCTTCTAAAGTCGCCTAAGAAGAAATGAAATAATTACTGCACAGTCTATATTAGAAATCAACCTGTTATTAATTGCCAACCAAGTACATAACAACAACATCCAACTGAATAAGACTATTGATTTATTTAAAGTAGTCTACTACCCATCGGCCGGTTGAGCAGCATCCACCAAACTTAATATGAAAGCGTACATTAAAATAGTGTACGCGGAGTTTAGCCAGCAGCTCGATCATCTGAAAAATGTAATGTTCGATCATTGTTTATCTTTCTACGATATGTTACAGAAAGAACACTTAATTTTTATATTTAATTACACACCTGGAGATTCGTGTATCTTTATCGGTGAATCGAGAGCGGTTAATAATGAGAGTATACGCGTGTTTGGAGTTGCAGTTGATGCAATGAGTCGATTCTTATTGGTTCCGATTCCACACTCCCAGAATGAAATCACGAGGGATGATCTCGAAAATAAGATTTGCCACTTGAATTACCATTCCACTTACAAAAATGAATTGATCAATATCTAAAAAAATTTCAATAAAAGCAATTTAATTAATCGCAAGTAGGCTATGATGGTCCAGATGGAGGGGTTTGCTATTCCTCGGATCCCACTCCTTGAGCTTCGAAAGAACAATAATAATAACAAACAACAATAATAATGAATAATTTCACTTGTCAAATGCAATAACAATTACACCACCTACAGCATAATCCATAGCATCAACTTCATCAACGGAATATGAATGCTTTTCCTCGTTACATGTATTAGATGCAAGGGTATCCAAAGCTCCGCCGATTTACCCAGGGCCGGGCGGTAGTACCATGTAGTACTATTATGTCTACCTAGCTCTTCCCCTCCTCCAAAAACAACATCTTCTCCACGAACAAACTCCGAAAAATCTTAGCCAAAAATTAGCGAAGCACATATTTGTCTATTTCCAAACAATTAAATTACATTAAAATTGTTCCTACTGCTCGGTCGTTGCTGTATGGGCGATCAACCACCGTCGAATTACTGGCTACTGCTGCCGCCGGTTGTCGGTGGAAGGTCGGCAGCGGCGACGCTACGAGAAAGAAGACACACTGCTGCCGCCGACGCTGTAGTTAATCACCGTCGACGTTCTCGCGCGTCAACGGGTCGCAGTGGCCTAGCGCACACACCAATCCGTTAAAATCCTTTCGGTAATTGTTATCACTGTAGTTCCAAATGTAAATAATAACTAATTGTGGCTGATTACGCGTCATGCAAACCGCCTCATCTTTCAGGAAGTTTCGAGGGATAGGACTGTTGAGCGCATGCGCACATTGTATAGCAACACGTCATTTCCAGCTTTCCAGTTTTTTTTTTCTCATTTATTTCGTATTTATTCACGTTTTTAATTATTTTAGCTAAAAAAATTAATATAAATAACAATAATAAAGCTTTCTTAACATTTATAAAAAAAAAACACCGGGTTTTCGTATTTTAACGCCTGCTTATTTAATAGGTAAAGTAAACATAACGCGTAAAACTGATAAATAAAGGTATCAGCTGAAAAATAAATACATTATTATACAAATGTGAACAGTTAAAATGCAGTTTAAAGTTATTTTTAATTCATAATTACCGGTACGTAATTTAAACTTAACGCAATCAACGTTCCTATAAACTACTATCTCGTTATTAATTCTTCCTAAACCAAAGTCAATGAGAAAAATTAATTGGCGATACTAGCGCCACCTTTCAATTAATCGGGAGAAGCTCATAGCGCCATCTTTTAACTTACGGGTCAAAAAATACGGAAGCGGCAAAATGACTCTTTAAAAATCAGCACAAGCTCAATTTCTCCTCTGCAGGAAGCTTACTCTCAAACGTTCGTGATTTTTCCTTGGCAGGAAGCTTAACTTTCACACGTTCGCCATTTCTCCTCTTTGAAAACGTCGGGACGATTAATTTGCGATGGAATCAACACCGAGTTTAACCGTGGATCAAGTAATAATATTGTGTGTTATTTGTGTGTTTAAATAATATTATTGATGTCGTTTCGATTAGAAATTGGTGGCGCTCGAAGAAAGAATGAAGAGATTGGAAGATAATCAAGCGGTTATTTTGTCGAGATTGGATAAGCTGGACGAGCAATTTGCTGACTGTAAGTGACTATCATGTTTATGCGATACAATAAACTATAATTATAATATACAGTGCATCTTAAAGTTATTCAATACTTAATAATGATACTTTTTAAAAAAAACAGTTTCGGGTGCTGGCCTTGTTGAAGGAGGTCAAGCCGGAGATGGAGGTCAAGTGGGAGATGGAGGTCAAGCGGGAGATGGAGGTCAAGTGGGAGATGGAGGTCAAGTGGGAGATGGAGGTCAAGCGGGAGATGGAGGTCAAGTGGGAGATGGAGGTCAAGCAGGAGATGGAGGTCAAGTGGGAGTTGTTGGTTTAAGTGGTACAGTTTTGGCTTCAACTATTAAAGTTATTTAATACTTAATCAATATGCTTTTTTTTAAAAAAAAAAAAAAAAAACAGAATTTATCGAAAATTTTAATATTGGTTGCCAAATATTAAAAGTAACACTTGATCCAGCATCGTTTAGACTTCAATGGGTAAGCGGCACATTTGAAATTGGGAAAATATATAGTACCAACTGGATTAGAGTTGGAGGTGAGGAGGACTGGTACGACGTATTTAAAGTAAGTTTTTGAAACTTCTTTTCCATATGTTTTTTTTTTTTTTTTTTTTTTTCATTATACAGTAATTTTTTTTACCGCCGGTATACATTTTTAGTTTTCGATTATAAAGGAACTAAGCCCGCTGGAAGAAATTTTAGATGGAAAGTTTTCATTTCTGATTAAGAATCCAGTAGATTTGGGAACTGCAGGCACCATTTACAACATCCGAGTCGACAATAATACCGACCCGCAAACGTTATATGCTTTCGCGAGAGAAATGTGGCGATTAAGTGGTAAGTGTTAGCTGTGCACAGAACGAACAGCCAATAGATCAAAGACAATAATTTAATATCTCGTGTATCTTTTCAAATCCAGTCAGGCCAACATAAAAATTTTGCGTCCATAAGTTGAAATTTAAAGGAAGATTCCATATTTTTTTCACCTGCTGTGGAATTTATAAATCCTTTTTCGTGATATTATTAATGGATTCCTCCTCTTGCCTAAATAATAATTGCCAGTTTTACGTGTAATTTTTAATGAAAAAGAAGAAGAAGAGTAAATTTAATTCGATGTTGCATGTGCACCAGTAAATTTTGTTGTTGCAGTAGAATTGGAAATTGCACGAAATTGGAAAGTAAACGATCGCTAATATGCAATTAAATTTACGGTATTGTCCAATAATTTCTCAACAACTCGAATTTGTGTTTTTTATTTTATGCGAAAAAAATATACAGTCAGGTGGAACTGTTGAAAAATTCCAAGTCTTTTTGTTTTTATTATTTTGGAAAAATTTGCCGAAATTTTAACAGAAACCTTATGTTTGCGGCCGGAATGACGACCGCGAAAGCGATAAATTTATATAAAATGCCTTTGAACAAACAAAATGTCAATTCAAAAATAATGCAACAACAATGTTGTTTTTGTTTTTATTTTAAGACTACAGTATTGTTTCAATAGATGGTTTAAATATTATTAAATTTCGAGAGTCTGCGTTTTTTTTTTTACGCCTAGTGCACGCGCGATGCAGCGGAACAACATTAAAGCGCGTGATTAATAATTAAAAAAATAATAATTTTTTTGATGCTCGAAAAAACTTTTAAACCATTTTAGACGGTTATTTTTTTTGTTTTTATTATTTATTTACTAGAAAAGTAAGAAAAATAAAATTGCGTTGTACTACATGATACGTTCTACAAATAATTTTCATTCAAGACTGTTGTTGACAGCTAAAAACAACTGAAAATCGAACTAACCGGAAGTAAAAGTTTAAATTAAAATCCTGTAAATAAAAATTGAGATTTATTTATTTATTTTTTAATGTATTCTAATAAAACACCTAACATAAGATTTTTTTAAAAAAGAATAAATCAATATACAGTTTAAATTGAAATAATTTTTAAAGATTTGATTAAAATCGAGTAAACTAATTTTTTTTATTATTATTATTTTTGCGATGCTTTTTATTGATCAACAACAAGTTATTGCAATGTAATACTGTATTTTGAAAAATAAAAATACCGGTACGAGGATTTTATGTTTTAAAAAAAGATGATGCGATAGTTATTATAGCGAGAGTTTGCTGCGAAGGTTTCTTTATAACCACCCTTTTCAAATAGTGAACTAGGCTTGGCTTAAACAGTGGAAGCAAGGTGAAAGTACAGTAAAGAGGAGCAGTACGGTAGTTGGAACTTGTATAGAGGTCACCTTGACAACGGTGAATTTTGTTTTGCTCTCCCCTTCTCGTCGACGTCACATGACGTCACACAGTCAACGCGTGTTGAAAACGAAGAGATACTCGCGTTAAACCAACGTTTAGTTGTTAGACATTTAAAGAAACGGAATTAATAATCGGGATTGAAGCAATCAGCAATGGATCGAGTAAATATTAGTGACATAATGAAATTGTGATTGAGTGTTGATTACGTGTTGTTTATTAAACTCCTGTAGGATTTGCAAGAACTCAACCGAAGAATGACGCAGTTGGAGGAGCGAATGACGCAAAGTAAAATAATAGCTATTTTAATTGCTTATTTTATCATTTTAACTGATTATTATGAATGATGTTGATTTTATGTTTATGGATTTAAGTCATGTCAATCACAATTTCTTGTCGCGGAACTCTAATTTCGATTTCTGGCTATGCCTCTTGATACATACCGTAATATAACTAAGTTAAAAATAACCCGCATTCATACCGCATGCAGTTGCTCGCACATTGATGGTACAATAATATGGAGACTACTCTTCGTCTATCTCTTCATAATAATTATTATTATAAATGCAAAATTGTATAGCTTGTCAAATGTAGCGACTTTTCTATAGTATTAAAGAGCGAAATAGAAGAGAGATGTTATAAATAATTAGCTTAGGCATAGCTTACGTAAATAATTGTTAAAATTGTTCTTTTCAATTTTGCAGTAGAGTCTCATTCACTGAAAAGTGAGAAGAATTTATCTAAAATTGATGCTCAACTCCGAACCGATGATATCGTAGTCAAACAAGAAGTAAATCAGATTCTAGTAAGTAAAATTACGCATTTGTGGTAAACGTATGAAGAATTTATCGTAATTAATAATTTTTTTTTTTTTTTTTTTTAGGATGAAAACGTAAACGAATTGGTTGAGGAGGCTAGGGCGGCTGAAGAAGCCAGGGCGGCTGAGGAGGCCAGGGCGGCTGAGAAGGCCAGGGCGGCTGAAGAAGCCAGGGCGGCTGAAGAAGCCAGGGCGGCTGAAGAGGCCAGGGCGGCTCAGGCAGAGCTACCGGCAAGTAAGTAGCCTATGCATTGTTTATGAGGAAAGTAATAAATAATTATTATTTTTTTCTGTTTTTCATTTCACTTAACAAAGAAACGAGTTCGTGGAATAATTGTCGCCTTAGGTACATAGACAGCTTGCCGGAAGAAGAAAGACGTAAGTCTCATCATGAAATTATAATAATTTTTAAAATTCAATTTAAAAATACAGGGGCCGGAAGACTGGAGTACAATACGAAAAAACGAAAGAATAAACGTGAAAGTAGTGCCAGGAAGGTAATTTTTTTTTTTTTTTAAATTTTTTCTTGTTTTTTTTTTTCTAATATCGGTATGTAATTTTATCTAGCGCCGCCAATAAAAATAATTTGATTGTTTTAGCAAGAAGTGTTCTGTGGCAGTAACTAAATTTTTAGTACCAACGACATTTAATCGCATTTAGTGTTAAATTGCGTAATTACTTTGGCGTCAGTTTTTGCTTCTAACATGGCCGCTAAATCTTCATTAGCCGTTTGCAAAGTCTCAGCAAGTCCGTTCTACGTTCTATGTTGATTTTCTGCACTTCCACTTCTTGCTCCACTTCGTTCAACATTATTTCTTTCCGTTACATAAAAAAAAATGTTTTGCACATCGAATTTCGTTAAACAGATAAATGCTTTGCATATCGAATTTCGTTAAACTGAAAAATACTTTGCACATTGAATTTCGTTAAACTGAAAAATGCTTTGCACATCGAATTTCGTTATATTAAAAAAAAAATGCTTTGTACATCGAATTTCGTTAAACAGAAAAATGTTTTGCACATTGAATTTTGTTAAAGTGAAAAATGATTTGCACATCGAATTTCGTTATATTAAAAAAAAAAATGCTTTGCACATGGAGATTCGTTAAACTGAAAAATGCTTTGCACATCGAATTTCGTTATATTAAAAAAAAAAATGCTTTGTACATCGAATTTCGTTATACTGAAAAATGCTTTGTAAATCGAATTTCCGTTATAATAATAAAAAAAAGTTCTTAAGAAAAGTTTGCGCGTGACATAATTATTGAAGTTGTAAATGTAAAGTGTAACGTAATCATCATCAGAGCCGTGCTGCAATGCCACTGAAAGGAAAATTAAGCCGCATTGTTAAATATTTTATAATTATAATATTTACTACCGATTGGAAGAAAGGGCGTTCCAATTTTCTATTCGTGTGTTTACTGCGAATTAGAAGATAAACTGAGAAGCTGCAATTGGCCAACTCGACATTACATTTTAAAGAAAAAGATATCTAGAAACTGATAGAAATAACCAAAGCTCAAGTAAACCAAATACTACTCAAACTCTGAATCTACGTACAAAATCCGAATTATTTTGTTTAAATTGATTTTTAGCAATGACAACATTTCTACTAAAAATCGACATAATTATATTTTTTTTTTAGTTGAATCATGTGGAAGCTGAAATAAGGGATTTAAAAAAAGGGCTTTCGTTATTTAAAGAAATGCGGGAGAAGCCGTGTGAGTGGCACCGTTGGCCGGTAGTGAGCCCTCACGGCACTACTCCCGATCATTGCCGGATTCATTTGGTTCCTGCCATTGGCAACGATATTATTCAGGGAAAAATACACTTTTAAAAAATAAATATTATTGTACATTATTTTGTGATATTAGATAATTCGTATGTTCAAGTGGTGAAACGATCGCTAATATGCGATTAAATTTACAGGTATTAAAATTGTCCAATAATTTCTCAACTCGGATTTGTGTTTTTTATTTTATGCGAAAAAATATACAGTCAGATGGAACTGTTGAAAAATTCCAAGGCATTTTGTTTTTATTATTTTGGAAAAATTTGCCGAACTTTCACAGAAACTTTAATAATAATTATGTTTTGCCTAAATGATGACCGCGGAAGCGATAAATTTATAAAGTGCCTTTGAACAAACCAAATGTCATTCAAAAATAATGCAGCAACAATGTTGTTTTGTTTTCATTTTTAGACTACAGTATTGATTCAATAGATTGTTTAAATATTATTAAATTTCGAGAATCTGCGTTCTTATTACGCCTAGTGCACGCGATGCAGCGTAATAACATTAAACAGATTTTGCGTTAGAAATGGCTAAATTAATTATAACAATTATTATCATTATATCCCTAGAATAAACACTCAAGATAATTTAAGAAAAGTACTACCGGTAAGGGAAAAAATACTGCTGAAAAACAAGATACTTAAAATTTAACTTATTTAAAAAAAGAAAAACTTGTCACAATTTAATTACGCATGGAATCCTAATTAAATACGCAAATTGTGCACGTATTATAGCAGTCTCGAAATAACGGAAAGCGCATGAGCGTGAGTAATAATTAAAAAAAAAAATTAATAGTTTTTTGATGCTGGAAAAAACTTTTAAACCATTTTAGACGGGTTTTTTTTAATTTAAATTATAAAATAATTTTATGGATACAAATTTTATTTATTTACAGGAAAAGTAGGAAAAATAAAATTGCGATGAATGATACGTTCTACAAATAATTTTCATTCAAGACTGTTGACAGCTAAACATAACTGAAAATCGAGCTAACCGGAAGTAAAAGTTTAAATTAAAATCCTGTAAATAAAAACTGAGATTTATTTATTTTTTATTGTATTCTAATAAAACACCTAACATTAGGATTTTTTTTTAAATAATAAATCAATATAGCCTACAGTTTAAATTGAAATAATTTTTAAAGATTTGATTAAAATCGAGTAAACTAATTTTTTTTTTTTTTTGCGATGCTTTTTATTGATCAACAACAAGTTATTACAATGTCATATTTTTGAAAAATGAAAATACCAGTACGATAGCACCGGGAAAGGCAATTTATTCTTCTTCAAATTGATCCATGATAAAATTTAACATAACATACAGGTAATAAAATTCAAAAAGTCTCGTATAAATCAGAAAAGCGATTTAAAATTTAAAGAAAAAGCGTTTAAGCATAAACGTAATTTTAGCTGTCAAATTAAAAAAAAAAAAAAAAATTTTGGAAGTGAGTTTCACACCCTTCCACTACGCAGAGGCGAACCTTGCCAGCGCACCGGATAAACACCAGCTAAAAACTTAACAAGGTTACAACCGAGGATCCTTCAGTACAACCTCGCGCAGGGAATTGCTATTCCAACACGTTCCGGCTTCCTCACGGATTACAGGAGCAGCGTTACGAGGAGCGCTACGACCCAGCCTAACATATTCAGCGAAAAGGAGGTTTTTATGTTTTAAAAAAGCTGATGCAATAGTCTCCTACCTACCGGTACCGGTAGTATCATTCTGAGCTATTACTCTGCTCAGCGCTCCATACCTAATGTAATTTTGATATCGGCGCTGCATACCTTATACAGTAGTTGCCGAGGTGAGATCTATATTTTTTAAAAAAAATAACATTTTAAATACTGAACTTATTACTGACGCGTAAAGGGGTCGATACGATAGCCTAGCTAAAGGTTAACTACCGTACGTTATTTTTTATTTTTAATTTCGTCAGCCACAATAGTTATTATTTACATTTGGAACTACTGTAATAACAATTATTATTACCGAAAGGATTTTAACGGATTGGTGTGTGCGCGAGGCCACTGCGACCCGTTGACGCGCGAGAACGTCGACGGTGATTAACTACAGCGTCGGCGGCAGCAGTGTGTCTTCTTTCTCGTAACGTCGCCGCTGCCGGCCTTCCACCGACAACCGGCGGCAGCAGCCAGTAATCGATCTACGGTGGTTGCAATGATCGCCCATACAGCAACGACCGAGCATGCAGTAGGAACAATTTTAATGTAATTTAATTGTTTGGAAATAGACATATATGTGCTTCGCTAATTTTTGGCTGGGATTTTTCGGAGTTTGTTCGTGTAGAAGATATTGTTTTTGGAGGAGGGGATGAGCTAGGTAGACATAATAGTACTACATGGTAGTACCGCCCGGCCCTGGGTAAATAGGCGGAGCTTTGGATACCCTTGCTGATCATAGTACGT
The DNA here is from genome assembly GCA_034692225.1 of Polydesmus complanatus. NCBI lineage: Eukaryota > Metazoa > Arthropoda > Diplopoda > Polydesmida > Polydesmidae > Polydesmus > Polydesmus complanatus. Next base: position 12,318 of record JAQGAZ010002258.1, read on the forward strand.
GTACTGTATTTGAAATCTATTTCATCTAATAACGAGGAAAAGCATTCATATTCCGTTGATGAAGTTGAGGCTATGGATTATGCTGTAGGTGGTGTAATTATTATTGCATTTGACAAGTGAAACTATTCATTATTATTGTTGTTTGTTATTATTATTGTTCTTTCGAAACTCATGGAGTGGGATCCGAGGAATAGCAAACCCCTCCATCTGGACCATCACAGTCTACTTGCGATTAATTAAATTGCTTTTATTGAAATTTTTTTAGATATCGATCAGTTCATTTTTGTAAGTGGAATGGTAATTCAAGTGTCAAATCTCATCCCTCGTGATTTCATTCTGGGAGTTTGGAATCGGAACTAATAAGAATCAACTCATTGCATCAGCTGCAACATCAAACACGCGTATACTCTCATTCTTAACCGCTCTCGATTCACCGATAAACAGATGGTAAAGATACACGAATCTCCAGGTGTGTATTTAAATATAAAAATTAAGTGTCCTTTCTGTAACATATTATCGTAGAGAGATAAACAATGAACATTACATTTTTCAGATGATCGACCTGCTGGCTAAACTCCGTACAATTTCAGTTTATACCTTGTGCACTTTGAATCCGTAATGACACATCGCGCATTCTACGATTTTAGGCTGATTCAAATATCTTTTTCGTATTCTCTTTTCAATTCTTTTAATTTTTCCGCAAATGACTCGCTTTTGAATTTGCTAGTTTAATACCTTTGAATTTTTTTTCTAGAGTTGTAAATTGCGATCATATGACTGGAAATTCGTATGTTCGAGTGGGAGAAAGAAGAGAAGGAGGGGGAAGAAAGATGTTTATGTCCATTATTTCGACCGTTGTTATCGTTTAGCTATAAAATGTAAAACCAATTTCAACATTAAAAGTTTTTTAATAAAAAAAATTATACAGTTCATTGGCGGGCAAATAAACTATTAGTTAAAGAAAAGAGTAATTTTTGCGGACGTTTTCAATTAGCTTAGGTAATTAAAGTAATACTGGAAGACACAAGTTTGTTTGCTCAATTTTTGCAGTCCCCATCTTGACCAGTTGGTTTGGTCAAACTACAGTAGCTCCGCATCCTGCAAACCTGTTTCATCAAACCTCTTCTCACTCATCTTTTTTTTTTATTTTTATGGGAAGCAAAGTTTTTTTTTTTTTTCTTCATGTAAAAAGTTAAAATCGTGAAGGAGACGTCAAGTTTAAATTTATTTTTATAATAAATACATGTACATGTTAATTATATTCATTTTTTCTAATGAGTCAAAGGTCAGAAGTCGCCGAAAATCTTTCTTCTTCATTTTTCTTTTAATTGTTGTCATTGAAGCGCTCTTTGGAAAACGTCGGGACGATTAATTATTTGCGATGGAATCAACACCGAGTTTAACCACGGATCAAGTAATAATATTGTGTGTTATTTGTGTGTTTAAATAATATTATTGTTGTCGTTTCGATTAGAAATTGGAGGCGTTCGAAGAAAGAATGAAGAGATTGGAAAATAATCAAGCGGATATTTTGTCGAGAATGGATAAGCTGGACAAGCAATTTGCTGACTGTAAGTGACTATATGCTAATGCCATACAATAAATTATTATTATAAAACACGGTGCACGATTAAACTTTAGCTCGAAAGGTTATAATTTTTTTAATTGTTAAAGTACAACATGTGTCAAAAAATTTATTGACTTGATAATTACTATTTTTTTTAAATTAAATTAATTATACTGTTAATCATTGCTTAAACCAGATCAATTTTATTCTTTATTATAATAATATCTTAAATATTTTTCAGTGGAACTCCAAACCGTGAAAGGAATAATGTTGAACGAAGTGGAGCAAGAACTGGAAGTGCAGCTAGAGAATAAACAAGACTTTCGACAACGTAGAACGGACTTGCGAGACTTTGCAAACGGCCAATGAGGATTTGGTGGATGTTATGGCCAGCGGAACTTATGGCCATGCTAAAAGCAGAAACCGACGCTAAAGTAATTATTACGAGAATAAATTTTGTTGAATTGAATTTAGTACTGTCACAAAAACTTCTTACTAAACTAATCAAACATTAAACGATTTTAAAAGCAAAATTATTCATGGTTTAATGAGCATGTAAATGTAATGATTGAATACAGTATATTATTTTACTTTTTTTAGTTTGAAGATTTAAAAGCCGAATTAGCTGATATTAAATTGAAATTGATTAAAATAAACTCTTTTAAGAACTGCAATTTTTTTTAATGCTATTTTTTGTTAACATATGTAGGATTAAAACTTATAACTGAATTTTTGAAAATAATCATTGTGTGTCGAGGTTACTTTAATTTTAAAAACAATCTTAAACAACAAGGAGAGAAGATGACATATTTTGTCTATTCAAAAATAACACCAAAAAAAAAACGCGTTGTTAATAATAAATTCCTTGACATTGTTTGTTGTGATTGTGAAAATGTATGACACTGAATTTTATAAAAGTGGGTCAACATTATTACAATATCAAGGCTGAGTTTCATTCGAAATAAACTCGACCTTGATCCTGTCTGCACTAGGCATTAACTTTATCAGCTAATTAATTATTATTAAGTGGCGTTTTCAAGTGCTTCCTGTGACCGACTTTAGTCTCACTCGCAGAACGCGTTGCCCAGCTACAAGATGCGTTACACGAGCACTCGCAGCAATCTTCCTCAAGGATTCACCTTTCAGGAGGTTTTACTCAAAGGTAAACACAATTATTAATTAGTTAATTTGTGCTTAATAGATTTTCTCATCTATAGTTATTAATAATTGATTGATGTAATTGTTTTCCACTTATTTATTTTTTTACTATTATTTCTGATTGAATTTTTTTCTTCCCTTTTAATTTTAACTAGTGTTTTTGAAGTCTTGCTAATTAATACTGTATAATATATTTAATCAATTAGGGTATGCTGAAGATGGGGGACTTATTATGCCTGAAGTAGTTCCTCGAGTCACTCTAGAACAACTGGGAAAATGGAAAAGATTTTCTTACAGCGAAATTGTCTTCGAAATTGCAAAGATTTACGTAGATGAAACTGAAATTCCGCATAAAGATTTACAAAGTCAGTTGTTTTAAAATTTAGTAATGGGAATAATTGTTATAATCTTATTGAGCACTGGCTCGCGTTGTTAATTTGTCTATTTATAGGTTTGATAAAAAATGCCTATTCGAAATTCAACTTTCCGGAAATTGTAAAGTTTTCGAAACTGAAAAATGGAATTACGATAGCCGAGTTGTATCACGGTCCAACCATGGCCTTCAAGGACTTGGCCATGTCGGTATTCGCTCAATTGCTGAACTACGTCCTAAACAAAAAGAAACAAACAGCCATCGCCATAGTTGGTAATCACATTTATTATAACAAGTAAAAAAACAAAAAAAAAAATTTTAAGACCAGCTTAAAATTAATTTTTAGCTACATCTGGAGATACTGGAAGTGCTGCAATTGTGAGCATGGCCGGTTTACCAAACATCGATATTATGGTAATGTTTCCACGTCACGGTTGCACCGAGCTGCAGCAACTGCAGATGACCACTGTCGTCGACTCCAATGTACATTGTTATTCAGGCAATTTTCTCAAAAAAATTTGTGTTTTCTATAAAAAAAAATAAATTAGGAATTAAATTATTGCTTGGCTTAAATATTATAGTGGATGGCACTTCGGATGATGAGGACCTAGTAATGAATAAGTTATTCTCCGACGTGAAATTCGCGCGAGAAAACCATCTGACGGTGGCCAACTCCATCAATTGGGCTCGCATCATGGTTCAAACTGCTACCTACTTCTATCTTTATTTGAATAATGTGGAAAAAATTGGAGATCCACTGACCATTGTGGTTCCAACCGGAGGAGGGGGAAATTTAATAGGTTAACAAAAATTCCACAAATTATACTAAAAAACTTTAAAAAGCATTAAAATATTTTTTTTTAAAAATAGTAAAAAGCAATTTGTATATTTTTTTTTAGCTGGATGCGTAGCTCATTCAATGTCTCTGCCCATCCGAATAGTGGCCACTGTCAACGTGAATGATGTGGTCCACCGCTTTCTAAGAGATGGCATTCTTCAACTGGCACCGAGAGTTATCAAGTCATTCGCTTCAGCCATGGATATTCAGGTTCCATCAATCCCCACTCCAGTTGATTAAATTTAAAAATCACTTTTTCAGATTCCACCCAACTTGGAACGAATTCTATTTCTCTACAGTAAAGACGCAAACCTGGCTAGAAAATCCATGTTGGAGTTTGCGAATGACGAGAGAGTGGTCATTCCATCTGACGTCATAAATAAGGCATTGACCCCCAACCCCTTAAAATTCTATTCCCACTCCTTCAAAACTAAAGCAAAAAAAAAAAAGAAATTGCCCTTCATGTAATTAAAACTTAATTGTTATAACCTCAATTTAATATTTATTTGACATTCAGATAAGATCGGTGATCGTGGATTCGCATTCCTCGAGCGATGACGTCATCTTGGCCGCCATAAACAGCTGTTGGGCAACTAATCGCTACGTGTGTTGTCCTCATACTGCTACGGCCTTGGCTTACGCGGAGAGTAAAGTTCACTCAGGGTAACTTACTGAGTTTTATCTTCACCAGAACATTTAGTTTACAGTATTGTGGATTAACTAGGAATGTGTTGTGCGTGTCTACCGCTTCGCCCGTTAAGTTTGCCGAAGCAATTTCAGCAGCGAAAGTTCCCTTCTCGGACGGAACTCTGGGACGCTTACGAGCCATGGCGACTCGGTTCAAGCCACTGGAAAAGACGGAGGACTGGGAAAATGTGCTTCGCGGGGATATACAACATATCAACGCCTTTAAATAGATAAAACAAAATCCTGGTTGAGCGCAGTAAGTCATAGCTTTTCTTAATAAAGTTTTATAGTTATACTGTACCATATGTCAATTTTGTGAGCTTAATTTTCGTTCTCACCAAAATTCGAGAAAAAGTCTCAATTGCTCGAGAATTCCGAACCGCAGATTCACTCGTAATCATAAAATATGTGAAATTTAGTTAAATGTAAAAGCAAAAACAAAGCATAGATTAGGCCTACGTATGGAGAAAGCAAATCAACATAATTATTATTATAGAAAATATCTCGATGTTCAAAATGTAAGATAAAGTAGTTTTGATACTGTGCGTGGCTTAGGCAAGCAACTGATTTTAGCGAATAAAACTCAGAAGACCCATTCGAAATCTTGCCTTCAAATACAGAATGCTTATCAGCTGTATATTTTGTAAGAGAGTTGTATCTATAGAGAGATTGAAATTAATAAGTGATAAATTTGTTTATTATCCTTTATCATCCATTTAAAATAAAGTATTTAAGATTTCAATTAGTATACATGTAACACAAACGTAATATTCCGTTTAAGACGATAATAGTTGCCTTAAAAGATATCGAAAAACGGAAAGTGCGCGTCTTCGGGGTGAAGTAGATCGTCCAAGAAACACACGGTCCCGGATAAACCTTCGTAAAGACTGTACGGGGCATCGGGAATTCTAGCTTCTTCTTTGAACTCTTTGGTCGACATAAACTCGGCGAACATGAAGGCGCGGTGAAGGTGCGCGGGGTTCTTCGTTAAACGATACAAGACGAGAAACACGTAGCCGCTTCCAGCTACACCGTGACAAATACCTGCAAACACGCAGCAAACAAAATATATTTTTAAGTTTCTCATAATCATAAGTAACAATATTTTTATTATTATTAATAAGGAGGATGAGATGTTGCTATTAAGAATTCTTTTTACCTGGTCCTTTTTTTAAGAGTCCTTTCTCCCAAACATTTTGACCGCATTTCAAGCAGGATTGCAGGTAGCGCTCATCCTGCCAAGTTAAATACGCTTTTGCCATCGCGTAAACGATCCCTACAAAATTATTTTTTAGATTAAATAACTCAGTAGTAGTAGTAAAATTAATATCGGAAGTTTGATAAATACCGGGCGAACCGTGACACCAATGCACGAGCTCATCGGCAGCATTTCCACTATTCCTGTCATCCAATTTGCAGGGGAAATTACCATTCGCTTGCTGAAGACTTAACAAATAATCAACAGTTCCTAATATAAAAGAATGTTTAGAAAAACAAAATTAATGTTTGTAAATTAATTTATTGCGTGAGAATTTGAGTGAAAAGAAAAAGTGAAACATCTTACCGTAGATTCGTTTAAACTAGGCAAATAAGTTATCGTTAATTAATTAAGCATTAGTTTTTTATATGTTTTGGTTAGCACGTAAGCAATAAGACTATGTAAACGCTTATTAATGGGACATTTTCAACCTAAAACTTGTTGAAATTCTTAAAAAAAAATGAACATAGCGGCAGCCTAAAATAGATTCGAAGCCAAATTGATAATGTTTACATCTTGTAAGAGTCCTAGTAAAAACTTCATCTACTGCATGAACGCTTACTAGATGCTTACTGATGTAAACAATAATTTTAAAATCTTGTACGTCAAATCTCAATTTTGAATTATTGAAATACCTCGTAATTGTGATTTCTTTTCTCTAGCTGTACGAGTAGTATCTCTTCGCCACGTGAATAAATCTACCGACAAAGTGTTTACATAATTTTTCGCTCAAATACTGCAGTGTTTTTTTAAACGGGGGCTTATAATTCTTAAAACATTTCACTTTAGTTAAAACATAGTAATTATTATTAGGCTATATACATTACAAAATAGTGTTGATCATCACCTCTAAGATCTCTCTCAGCGTCCGGGTTATTTTTAAAGCACTGAGGAAAGCACAACATCGTCTGCACGATTCCCGCAACACCGTGAGCAGCTCCTACCAAAAAAAAAACCCCAGAAATTTTAGAACCATTTATTTAAAATCTAATCACACGAAATAGTTTCGTGTTAGGTACCTAAATATTCCTGATTATAATAGGAATACATTAGAGGAGATTCGGAGTTGTGTTGCTGAGAATA
>JAQGAZ010002259.1:0-19275 GCA_034692225.1 Polydesmus complanatus
TATTTGGAAAATCAAGTACAGGACGATGTACATTCTGCTGAAATGTTGAACCTCATTTTATTAGAAGTATGGTAGAAGACAAATTATAAATAAAACGATAAAAAGTTTGATGGCCTTCGTAAGCCACTGTAGTACAGTAGTTTAATTTGATTTGACAGAGGTGGTTTCGAGCGTTTACAAGGAGCGCTCGTATTCTCCGCTACATTAAACTTTGCGCAATATGAACCTAGACTCCCGGGTATAATACTACCGGAATAAAGGGATGCGGACTTTTCGTCCACGGGTATTTTGTCAAAACGGGAAGTTGCAAATGCGGGTCAACATTCAATCTGAATCCCATGAGGTGACCTCTTTTGCCACTTCCTCTAAAAAGCAGTGCTCTTAGACGAAACTCCCAATCTCTGAGTAACAAAAAATCTGTATACTGTACAGTAATTTTATCTCTCCAAAAAAAAAATGCAGTACTGGTTTTTTTTAATCTGATTTATTTGATTTTAAACCAAAATCAGGTGATTGAAACTAATACACTATTAATTAAACTGAATATTATTATAATACAGTAGTTATTAGATTATGTATACGCAAACAGGTAGAAATATAATAAATAAAATTTATACTGTGCAAAAAATCTGAAAATAATAGGCTACATAATTGATAAAAGTTGATTTCCTGTTTAGTTGATATGGCAAGATGCTAAAACAAAAATAGCAAAAAGTAATTATTAACGAAACGACTTGAAACTTCAAGCTGAAACTATTAAAATTAATTAGATTTTCACTAATTATTTTGCATTAAACGTATACGGTATTTGTTTGCGTAGCCATTCAATAGTTAAAAGGTATTCTATAGCAAAAATACGTAATAGCTGTTATATTGTGTGGTGTGTTATGCCATAACGGAAGTGTGTGTCTTGACAGCTTCCACATGAACCGGTTCCACGTAAGCACTAGAACGTGGGGGGAAAAGAAAATTAGATGTTGTTTCGCTGTCGTCAACTTCTATAATTATTTGATAAAAGTCTTTGGCGGAGTTAGTCATAATAATTTGTATTAACTAATTTAAGTCGCAATGGGGTTGAAGAGAAAAGCAACGAAAAGTCCACCAATATTTAGTCACGAATTTGTGATTCAAAATCATGCGGATATCGTATCTTGTGTGGCTATGATTTTCGTATGTGGCCTTATGTTTCAGGTATTTTAACTTAATATACTGTATTGGCTTTTTCTAATGCTATAAATGATATCGGTATTATTAATTGTTTCCAGACTACGGCACCAATAGCCTCGGTTTTTATGGCTATTAGTCATAACCTCACATCTACAGGTCAGAGGGCTTGAAAAATACTATTTTATTTTCCAGATGTTTTAACTTTTGATTTGCTTTGAAGTAGATCCCGCACTTCCAACTTTATACACTTACGGAGTGAAGGATTTTTGTGTGGTTTTCTTTTACTTTTTAATTTGTATCGTAATGCACGCCATCATTCAAGAGTACGTTTTGGACGTAAGTAAAACTATAATAGCGAATTAAATTGTCTAATAAAATGAGTAATTTTTTTTTTATATTTTATTTGTAGAAATTAAATCGTAGAATGCATTTATCGAAAGTGAAGCATAGTAAATTTAACGAGTCGGGTCAACTTCTCGTTTTTTATTTGGTTTCCGTGTTTTGGGGAGGAGACATCGTGTTCCGAGTATGATACCTTTTTTTTTTTTTGCTAAGAAGTTCTGAACTTTACTCTAAATAATAATTATGCTTCGTTGCAGGAAAATTATCTTTTAAACTTTAGCAAGCTATGGGAAGGCTATCCACATCACGAAATGACGTAATAAATTTATTGAAACATTTTATTATTATATGCAAACTTGAGTTTAATTTTTTGATTTGGATTTAGGTTTATGTTCAAGTTTTTTTTCATTGTTCAGGTAGCTATTAACTATTTTGAAGGGTAATTTTAAGGATTTAATTCAAGTACTAGTACCTGGTTCTCGTGGCGAATTTTCAGCGTGAAAACCTTTTTGAACTGTCATTCAGCATTTTAACGTTTACAATTCTCAGAAAAAAATACATTTCTGAATAATGTCTCGCTAAAGAATTTTTGAATTATTTGCAAGTTTGCAACAGCTGCAACATTGGTTAAAAACTTAAAATATAACACAGCTTTCGGTACGAACTGAAAAGTCTTTTAGAGAACCAGGCATTAGGACCTAATTTAAAGTTAATTAATATTATTTGGAGCTAATTATATTCCAACTCCACTGATAACATTGTTTAATAATTTAACACCACTGTGGACAATTTTCCGAACAAATTTTTTTTTTTTTTAAAAAAAGTGGTTTGATCTAAAACATTTTTAAATGGTAAACTTTATTTTCGAAAATCAGATGACAAGTATGCATCTACTATTTCACAGATCAATGAATAATAATAACCGGTATTTTATTTTTTGAGGCAATTTAAAATTTTTTAATACAAATTTAATGATGCATACAGTAACCTCCTAAATGTAAAATAAATTGTTTTCTTTTAATTATAGATATGCTATTGGATACATTGCTTTCCTGAATTGTATTTTCAAAAAACAAAAAAGGTCAGATTTATTTTTTAAAATTACAACTAACTACATTACCGGTACTGTATAAAGTTTTAAAAATATTGATTTAATCCGTAAATGATTTATCATTTAGGAGGAAATGATGCAACGAATAACCTACGCATCTTTGTACCTGATTTTCTTATCCGCTGCTTATGTTTTCAAGTAATTTTTTTTTAACGTATGATGTTTATAAAAATATTAATATCAAATTTTATTTTTTTTAAAAAATAATTATTTTAGTTTTACTCGACTTGCTCTCTGTTTGATATTAATTCATTACGCAGTAGAATGCGTATTTCACGTAGCTCGTTTATTGTCCTTTGCGGAAAAATCTCAAGTGGCTCAAATTGCGTAAGTTCTCGATCGCTGCCCCTAGAAAACCTGAATTAGGGTGATCAGGATGGTACAGCAAAAATCAAATTAAAATTAAGCGAAAAAAAAAATTATCTTCAAGACTTGTAAAATTAATATTTCTTTTCGTTAACTTTAGATTTACAATTTACAACGGCGCATTTGTTGTGGTGCGTTTGGGCTCAATCATTCTGTCCGTGCTCACTTTTTGGTACGGCCTGCGACTCGTCGATTCAGACCACATTGACTTGCAAACCGGAAATTTCAACACTCCAGCGTTGAGGTTTTTATTTCTACTTTAATAAGTTTTAACACACTTTGAGAGATGCTTTTTAACATAATTTGCATTGAATCATATTGGTGGGCCCCGCCCTACTTTCTATTCTACCGAACTACCTGCAAAATTTTATATTCTATTTAGTATCTACGGTAGTTTATACGAGTGTAACACTAAATTGAAGATCTTTTGGTTTTGCGTATATAATTTGGATGTCTACGGTAATTTTCATTTAACGAAACCGGAAGGGATATTGTTATGGTTTAATGAACCTCCTCAGTGTTGGGATTGGTGACCTTCGCCACTTACGGGTGCGCTATGGAGCGAACACATACAGGGGTACATGTAACATTTTGTCGTTTGAAAGCTTTCTAGCTGTGCCCCGCTTTTCCCATATAATTTAATGGATAATTTATTAGTAATAAAGTGGAAATGGCAAATTGCAGCTTTGGGCAATATACCTACTAAATAATTACTACACTTGAACTTTTTATGACAGTTTTATTGGCTGAACTTAATGTTCCGCAATGTCCAACGCATAACATTCGACAAATCACAGTGAAACTCAAAAATTTAGAACCAGAAGCTCTAAAAATTAACTAATTTACAACTGTTTTACACAAAATTTTAATTTACATGTACTGTGTTCGAAACTATAGAAGGGCCACAATAAATCGGGTGGCATGATGGACTTAGGTGATTTAGACCTTCATTTAATTTTATTGGGGGGTCAAGATAACTTTGAATTATCTTAAGAAATTATTTTTTAATTGTATTTGGCTGTCATTAATACATTTAAACGTTTATAAGTGTCATTATTTATTTATTGTTGTTGTTTTTTTGTAGAATTAATTGCTTGCTGTCCGCATGCCTGATTCAAGCCTGGATGATGTGGAATTACATCAATTTTCACCTGAAACGACTCCGTGAACATTCTCAGGCTCAGAAGAAGAAATCTGGCGCTAAAAAAGAAAAGAAAGCGGCCAAGTTGAAGGACGAAGGTAATTAAAATCATTTCAGGTAAATAAGCTCATTTTCATTTTAACTTATATTCGATCATAAGTTATTTAGTTAAGTACTATGAAACGTGAATATGAAAATCAAAATAAGAAGCATTTTTGGTTTGCGTTCTTATATTCTATACCATTTTATTGTTAGCTAATTTAGAGTCAACTCCGACGAGCAAAGTTTCAAAAATCAGAAACATTTCTGCTTCTTCTCGTAGGAATAAGAATAATTTGCGCCAAAGTACGTTTTTTTATAATGCATTTCTTTCCCCTGGCACGTTTAATGCAACATTTGGGGTTTACTTACTGACACTATAGATTTAGAACGAATCTCACTTACAGTATATTTTGAGCACAACAAATGCATTAACTAACAGCAAAGGAAAGCATTAATTTAATTTTACTTATTTACTTAAACTGAATTTTTATTTTATAATATTGCTATGCTTAAAAGTATGGAGTTCTCTGCTAAAATATCCTTATAACCAATTTAATTCTGAGCTATTGAATTCTAATCCAGATTTATTGTTGGCATTTTTTTTTTAAAAAAAAGAGTATTGAAAGTAAATCAGAAATAAAAATTGTAGGATTATTGTAATAATTTGTTATTTCTATTAAATGTGATTTGAATTTAATGGTTTTCACGAATAACGAATTAAGACAAAACCATTTTCCACTTTCTACTAATAAAAAAACGGTTCAACTCACATTTAAAGTTTTTTTTAAAAAAAATAATTTTCTTTTGCTTGTTTTTAATGAGCACGATTTTGTAGTAGTTTTTTTTTTTTTTTTATTATTTTATGATATACAAAGAAAGATGAAAATATAAATTGCCTGTTTTTTGTGCTTAGTTAAGAAACATTCTGAGGAAGACGTAAGTGAGTTGCCGGAAGTTGATCAGAACACCAAAAAAGAATTACGAGCTCGAAACAAAGGCAAGAAATAAATAAAAGATAAAATATAAAAGAACTCAAAGCAACATTATGAGATTCCGAGTGCCTTTCTACTTTGTGCTCGTTTATGAAAGAGATTGTGGTGCTAATTAAGAATTAAAAAATGTTTCCACAACTAACCAATTCAATTGTACGAAATTCATTTTTTTAAAAAACAATCATTGCGTTTTAATAATTTTTATAAATATAATTACTGTACATGTATTTTGTTTTACTTCTACTGAATTTGAATCAAAATTTCTAACTTTCGAAACTGTTTTCCAAATTTTTAAAGTAAATGAATACTCCAGGGGAGCAGAAGTGAATAATGAAATAAGTACAATGTCGTGTACAGTACATTATTGGCTATTTTTTTTATTCATTTTGTAGAACCTTTGTAGAAAGGAAAGCAAAGGTCAGTCTGCTGACGTTCTTATGGCGTCCAGAGATCTATCTAGGTAATATTAATGTTTTATTTAATCGACATTTTTTTTTTATTTACCAACAAATTTACATTAAATTTAATAATAGATTAGTATTTTAGTAATTCTGAAGCATAAGCTTACATTCGTTAAACTTTCAAGTAAACTGTAAAAGATGTTTCCCCCCCCCCCCCCCCCATTTAAACCCCATTTTGAGTAATTTTCTTTTCTATTTATTTAAAAATCATTACGTGTACTTAAATCAGATTAACTATCAATTATTTTTATCATGCCCATCATTTAGCGGCATTTTAGCCAATGAAAATTAGGCATAATCGGAAGGATCGAGTAACTGCACTACACGACATTCGAACATTGAGTGATTGCCTGTTTTAATTTGCAACCCAGTATAAATAATTTTTGAATATTGTAAAAATATCAAGCTAAACAAACGTAAACGTTTGATAAACTTATTATGAAAAAAATGAACATCTTAAGCAGGAATGAGCTCAGTGGCAATTGTCTTATTCGCGCGCAGTCGTAGGCTCGTGGCCCAACTGAACTAGCTATACCACCCAAGGAAAAGGGGTTGTTGCAGACAGTTCAAGATACTTTAAAGATCTGAAAATATTATAGCCGGTAGTAAGATAATATCTTATTTAATTTTAAAAACATTTTTTTTTAGTGTTTATACGCCCATCAAGTACGGTTTTTAACCAAAAAAAGTTCTATACGTACAGGTACAGTAGTTTAGAAATGTGTGAAAAGTAACAATTTTTTTTTTTTTTTTTATATAAATTTACCGGTATAAAAGTTTTAATTGCTTAATTTTTTTAGTTGAAAAACTTATTTTTCTTTCGAATAAGATTTTATTCTTTATAGGATTTAAATTCTTTATTTGAAAAGTAGCCTACGTGATTATTTTATTGAAAATAATTACAGTGTATTTTTGAATTTTCAAATAGAATTAGAATAAGAGGAAAAGTGGACAAATGTGAATGGAGGCAATAGATTTCGTTTTTTTTGAAGTGGCCAACTCTTGAGTGGACCGTATGTCGTGAGCATTTTACCGTTGAGACCTTTTGGCCACGCTTCTAGAAAAAACTTCAGCTACGGTATCGTAGCGGCAATCTCAAGCACGCCAGCTGACTACAAATTTAAATGAAAGCTACGGTAGGTGAAAGCCAGTCTACAAAATTATTTAAATTGTTATGAACAAGAAAACATCGAATTTTGACGATACTATGGATGACGATGGTTTGGATGAAGAGTTTGATAACCAGTTCGACGATTTAGTATCTCAAGCGTTAACACAAAGAGAGCAAACGAAATCAGTTTCAGCAAGTCCAAATTTTTCGATAGGCAGGAATTTGAACGAAATTAGCAAGCCTCTGTTAGCCAATAATATTTATAATAATAATATTGTTTGCAATTCATCAAATCGTGGGAGGTTGAATAGTGTTACAATTGGTAAACCGAATTCCAGTATAGTTGAAAGTGTACAAAGATTTTCTAAAAAGAGAAGTAGTTGGAACGATACGTTTACTCCAGAAAAAAGATTATGTCCAGAATCTACAGTGTATGCTTCTCAGCAAAAGAAGCTAGAAGATCCAAAAGTGAAAGAAGTAAGCAATATTTTGCGATAAAAGTTTTATGATTTGAACGCCTATTTTTATGATTTGATTTAGTTAAACGATCAAATTAGAGAATTGAAAACTGCCAACGCTAGAATTGAAGAAAAATTAAAATCAGCCCAAGACGAAACGAGGGTATTAAAAGAATGTAAAGAAGAGTATGACCGGCATAATCAGAACCAGCAAAAAACTATTCAAAAATTGGAATCTCAACTTGCATTTCAAGTATAAATTATCTTGATCTCGTTAATGAAAACTCTGTATCAACTTTGAGTTTAAACCCAAATTTTTCTATTGCAGAAAATAGAAACTAACAGCACCCAGATTAACCAAGTTCAAAAATCAGTTAGTGGCAAACAAAACGGCAACGTTTATAACATTTCTAAAGGTATTAATTTGGCTAACTGTGATGCTTCATTACATGGACTTAATAAATCGAACTTCCCTACGAAATCATCATTTTCCAAGGGTTTACCAAAATCGATAACTAGTGCACTTCCTTCTACTAGTTCAATTACGACGGTTGTGAATGAACCCGATCCTAAAGACGCTCGTATAAAGTTAAGAGATAAAGGCAAGAGTGTAAAAGTGTTACTTTTGAAATCAATAATCCGTCCATTGGAAAGTTTGTCTATAAATTCGCTATTTCCGCCGCTTATTTCAATACCAAGTATAGACAGTAGAGGCACTAGCAAGTAAAATAATTATATGACTAATTTGAAATGCGGTAAAATATTATTTTTATTATAGTACGTGTATTTTGAAGGCAACTTCAAAAGTCAACTTAGAAGCTGCTCAACTCAAAGAAGCCATAGATAAACTAATTGAAAACGAAGGGAATAATTTGTCGAAAGACCTTTCTTCCTTTACTCAAAATGGAGAAGCATTTAGGCGATTTAATGTAGAAATAGGTTACGCCGAAATTTTTCTTCGATTCATTGAATATAATTTAGTTTTCCCGCTCGAAGAAGAAAATACGACAAAAGAAACCGTTCAATTTTCTATCGATAAATGTCTCCAATCGCTTCATCTTCTCAAATGCTTGGTGAATTGCAGTGCACAAGTGAAACATAGCATTTTGCATAAAGTGAGTTCTATTTCATTTCTGACATAAGAAATAATACGTGTACAAGTATTTAATCATTGAATATTGATGTAGTTTTGTTTACGTGTGTGGATTTTATTTTGCTTATTCCTGCTATTTAGTAATTCTAATTTATAAATTGTAATTGCTTTTTTTTTTTAACATTTTAGAACGATTTGACTAATGACAATGATTCTTCTTCATGCAATATTTTAAAAACTCTATTTACATTTTTCAGGCCAATCGTACAAGCTGTGATTGTAAGTTATGGATTATGATATTAATCTATTTAATATAAATGCTGTCAATATTTTTACAGATTGACAATACTTATGTGAAAATGATGGAAACGATTCTTGAAATACTAAATGAACTTGGAAATAATATTGAAGTTCATCATATGACCAAGCAAGTATAAAAGGATTTATATAAATTGTAAAGTTTGTAATATTTTATTTTAGATTTCTTCCCTTATTAAATCCGGAAATGATTAAAGTTTGCAAGTCTCATTTACATCACCCAGAGATATTTATCGGATTTGTTCGACTGTTTGCAACTTTATTTGCTTCTTCGGAAATAATAAAAGCAACATGTCAAGAGGGTAATATTTTATTTTTTTAAGGTGACTTATTAATAATTTTATAATCGTATTGCAGCTATATGCCTATGGGCTGTTTTTTCTCCAACTTGGGTAGAAATGGCAACCAAATATTCATCTTCTAGTTTAGTTCAATTAGACCAACAAGTAAGTTGCTTGCTTATAAGAGATTCTTTTTTAATCAAAAGTGATTACTTTTTTTAATAGATGTGCAAACTTTTACTGCAAAGTTTTTCAATAGAAAATTTTAAACCTCCATTTGTTGACGCCATTGACTGTCATTGCAGCTGTGATGTAGGATTAAAAAGTTTTTGATTATAAAAGTAATGGTAATTAATTTATTGAAAACGTAGGTAGGAATCAGTTTAGTTAATTACTTATACCGACATAAAATAAACTTTGAGGCCACTGGTAAAATCGGTAGCATAAGCGACCTCCAGCATGGGTTGGAAGTGCTTTATCACCTCACAGCAAGTGATCCAATCATAGACGAGCGAGTTAAAGCGAAATATATGTCATTTCTTAGGTGGTTAAATAGAACGTATAAAACTAAAAATTTGGGACATTTCGCAGAAGGTAATTTAATTTCAATAAAATTTGGTTAATCACCATTAATAATTTTTCTTAGTGGTACTCGACAGATACTACCCTATAACGGATGAACATTCGCCATCCTAACGCATTTATGATGTAAATAACGGTAAGAATTGAAATTTTTACATCACGTTTTTTAGTTAATTAATAAAATAAGATTTTATTTACGTAAGTTTAATTTTAGATTTAGACTGATCTAAAATTGCTATATCCTTAATTTCGGTGTCTTCGTATTTCAATTCTTCGTATAAATCTATACATTTTCTGAGTTCCTCTTTCACTTGATCTATTCCGTAACCAGTCTTTGCGGAAATGGGAATTACTTTGTCAAAGTACATAAATCTTTTTGGCCTTAGCTTTTCTGACCAGTCTCTAGTGTTAACTAACGAAAACAATGTTAGCCGAGTTATTTAATTCAAGCATTATTTTCAACTTACATGCAGGGTCTTTTAATTGTTCCATTAACTCTGATGATAATTCTTGTGATTGTGGAGAATCCATTTTGTTAATTAGTAAAATGGCAGGTTTATCTAACAATTCTTCTTTGTATAATTCCAGTTCCTTAAATTTAACACATTTTTCTTTAAATATAAATTTCAAAATTTTATATTCATTACAACTTGCTTTAGTTAATAGGACGACAGATTCAAATGCTGTTCGTGGACTATGTGCCGGTGAAAGCTGAAAACCAGTGATATCTATTACGAACAAAATCAGCTTTGTTCTTTCGACGTGCTTAAGAAAGCGATGTCCAAGACCGATGTTTGCGTGAGCTCCTTCTATCAACCCTGGAAGGTCTGCCACTCTTATCTACGGTAATATTTTATTATTAGTGGTTATGATTTTGAAATTACGGTATGGAAACGGACTTGACGAAAATCGTCATATTCAATAACTCCAATTTCTGGTAATAAAGTTGTAACTAAAAACAAACAAAGAAATTTAATAGTCTAATTTTTAAAATGCTCTGAAAAATTAATTACAAGGGTAACTGGCAATTTTAGGAGATGCTCTTGAAACGTTAAATAATAAAGAAGACTTTCCCGCATTTGGGTATCTTTCAAAATAATTATTAATGCTTCTAAAATTATTTTAAAACTTAAAAAATTACCCAACTAAACCAATATCTGCTATTAATTTTAAATCTAATGTTATAGATAAATGTTGTCCTTTTTGTCCATTGAAACCGTTATCTGGTGACCCACCATGTCCTCCATTTGCAACTAACAATCGGTCACCAATCTTATTAATTTCGCCTTTAAAAAATTTACTTCTTTAAAAAAACATTTCATTTGAATTTTAAAAATTAAACAGAAACCAAAACTGAATCTTTTTTACTTTTTTTTTTGATACCGGTAATAAAACAATGTTTCAGCTTAAAATAACATTCAATAATTCTTCAATCGAAGATTCTAGTTTAAATTGTATCTTTAGACTTCAGCTCTGTTGAAATTTAAAAAATATAACTTTTTTGTTGAAAATTTCATGACGTATCTAGTTATATCCCTTAACAACATTTGAAATCTTACTACTATATTTAATTTAAATGAATTTTCTATGTTGAATTCACATTGAGTTTCTGTTTCCATTTTCATTAGAAATTTAGTACATTTTTACCAATTTTATGTTTGTAGTCGTTGTAAATAGCTACTCCAGTGGGACATTTTATCTCAAGATTTTTACCTAATTCACCTAAAACTCGAAACACTCTAAATCGATAAACATCATTTTAACATTATGAAATAATTATTGATACTGATTGACACAAATAGTACCTGCTTTGACCTCCATCTTCGGCTATGAATCTCTTATTACGCGATTGTTTAATTACTGACATTAGAGAGGTGCTGTTTTTATCAGCAACGACATAAACATCTCCGCCTTTTCCGCCAATGCCTCCAAGTTTTGGAAACCCCATACCACCTGCTCCTCCTTTAACATAAACTCTTAAACTGTCAATATATTTTTGCTTTGAGAAACTTCTTGTTGACTATATTTGAAAAGAAAAAAATAATAAATCATTCAGTGTTAATGCCCAGTTTGGTTATTAGGCTACACTCATTAAATTGTCTTACTTTGGGTTTGCTCAATTGAAGAAAAATTGGCATTAGACGAACCATTTTTAATCTACACGAAGGAGACCAGTTTTACAATTATTATTATTCAATAATAATTTTTTATCTAATAAAATAATTTAAAATAGTAAGTTATAAACATTACTTTATTTTGAAATTCACTAATACAGATACAGAGCACGTGTCTTATGAAACTCAATCGGGCGCCCGGTCTCCGGAAGTTTATGTTGTATTATTATTCTGTGGTTATGACGCCAAGCACTAGCGACCTCCTGTGTCAGGTTAATCGGCTAATTAAATAAACATTTGAAGATTCTTACTGGATCCTCTAAACACCAATCAAATAAGTTTTCTAGCCTCATAAAGGTTGCCATTTTGTTTATTTTCCTTGTGAACGCTAGCTAAAATTTTTAAAGACTACTGCATTTTATAAAACAAAATGGCGATTATTCTAGAGGCTGTAATTCCAATGCCTATACCGATTAATGACGCAGAATTTAGCTTGCTCGGAACGCGGAATCGCACTAACATCGGAGTTCGCCGCACATGCGCAAAAGGGAAAGCTTAATCAAAACAAGAAGTTGCGTATCTGTGGATTTTTTCGTCTGCGGGCGGGAGGCAAATTTCACAGGTTAATGGCTAGTAGTACTATGACCAACTGGGCTCGGTTAATTAGGTTTTGGGACTTTGAAAGAATTTCAAATCTACAGTGAATGCGATGAAAGTGTGCAGCGATCAAAAGCCAGGATTTTGCAACGGATATTGATTGAAATTGATGCGAAATTTCCATCTGCAGGACGATTTAGCGAGCGAGCTTCAGTGGTTGTGTGGGGAGAAATCCACTCACTCTCGGTAAGAGACCTTTTGTCCGCCATTAAAACATAATGTAGTACCTATTAAATGATTATTTATGTAAATACCGATCTTTTTATTTCTTCTTCGGCGATTACGCTTTCGCTACCAATGCTTACCCTAGCTATTTTTATTCAACATATTTTTATTCAGCGTTGCGCATCGAAAAATAATTAGCTTTTAGTGAAATTGTCGAGGGCAGATTTTTTTTCTGACCTGTTGCCTTGGATACAGCTCGTGTATCCTCTTCTACTGTATTTTAAACATCAATTTCAATTTAAAATGGATGATTAAACGTTTCAATAAAAATCCTTTCTCTCTTAAAAGCATGCATTTATACTAATATAAATTTAGTTCGCTGATTTAATGAATTTTCGTTAACCGTACGAGAAAGTAAGTAAAATCAGCTGATCATAATTCTTGGTAAAAATATTAATTTTTGCTACCGTAGCTTTTACCACTTTGCTTAAAATCGATCATGAATTATTATTGTGGTTTGCCGGTCCTCAATATCATTTTTTTTTTTTTTTAAATGCGTGAAAGAATTTATTTTTAAAATTCTGTACACTGCTGGAAATGTAGCCTACTGGAAATCCTCACATTTGAATGCATTTTAACTGTTGGGAAAAGGTACAGAATAATTATTATTATTATGAAATTGTATAAGCCAATATGATGCAAAAAAGAAAAGAAATTGGAACGTGAGAATAATAAAAGAGTTTTATGGAGTTTTATTTCAAAATAAAAAAAATTTATTTTTTTTTTTTGTTCTATTTTTTAATAAAATTAAGTCGGAAAAGAATAAAATCAGGATCGTTAATAATTATGACAGTAGATAGCATACACCCGTGGTCTATAAGGAAGAAGTAAAAGGATTGATGTAGAAATCGACAGAATATTAATGTATTCCCGCATGATTATTTTCAAGTGCTTTAACTAAATACATTGTACTGTAAATGTATTTATTAATATTGAATTTTGACTGTACATGTATAAGCTGCAAATTTTATTTATTTTTAATTCAAGCCGGAACTCTAATAATATTATGTCAGCATTAATTTTTTACTCAACCGCAGTAATTATTTTTTCCTTGATTTTCCTAAAGTTGAATTTGCTCAATGACTCGGTAAAAATTTATATTGAAAGCAAAATGATCGTCAAAGTAATACTATACAGTGTACTTCAAATGTTTGAGAGGCAAAGGCTATTTACTGTATAATTAATTTTTTTTATTTAAAAAAAAAAGAAAAGGATCTTGGGAAGAAGTTTTATAATTCAGATTTTAATAATAAATCGAGATAAATATTTCTCGATAAACATGTTATCAGGGGCTCTAAATTTCATTCGTCAGTTTTAAATTGTTAGGATTCTTGATTCATAAAATTTAGGCTTTATAAATACTATAATATAATTATAGTCCTTGATGGTTTAGTTATCAATGTGTGTGCACATAATGTTCGAGGACGCGAAGCAATGAAATTTCGATTGTAATTTTATGGTAGGTGTGCGGAAGTTGTTGCACATGTTGTGAAACATCTCGGAGAATCGAGAAAATAAGCTACTCCTACACAATGCACTATCTCATTAAAAAAAAAAAGCCGTGTATAAATTTACAGTTGGGAAACAAAATAATAAAAAAAAAAGGAGGACTTGATTATCCGTGTTATTCAAGTTTCTATGTATGTTTTTGTTTATCGTAAGGTTCGGATAATCGAAAGTTGGATCAATTTCCGCTCCACACACTGGCTGCCACAGAAAAGTGTAGGCAGGAAATGGAAATTAAGGTGGGTTGGAGTTGGAAGATTTTCACTTACCCCGGTGATGATGAAAACCATTCAACTATTCTATTGCTAAGAGAAATTTTTGAATCGATTTTTCTTAATTTAGAAATTATACAAGGTCATTTTTTTAATATTATTACCGGTATTATTATTATTATTATTTTTTTTTTTGTCATGAAATTATTTAGAGGTTTTTTTTTTAATACATTATTTTGAATCTGTAGAAAAAGTACATATTACGTTACGTCGAAAATAAGTGCTGTTAGAATTGGAAGCAGGAAAGTTTTTTTATAAAAATTTTACTAATACCGTACACCAATGTTTCTTATATTTCACATGATCTAAATCACTAATGATGAACAGTTCGCATGCAAATTGCAACCGTGTTACTTACAAAAGCACTTTTATTTTCACGTGAAAATAATTATTGCAAGTTGGAGTACATGCACTGTATATATTTTTAGGTAATGCTGTAGTTTTACTTCTACAGTAGAATAATCATTACATTATGGATTCCATGCTTGAGTACTAGGGGTTGGTTTTATAACTTAAATTGGAATATTCATGGCCTATTAAATTTAACCGTAATAATTATAATTAAAGGCAATCCTGATAAAACTCTTTTAGTTACTCCTAAATTTTTAACGAAAATTTTTAATGTATTTTTAATGTTTTATCTTAATAAATTTACAAGATTTTTAATTTATGATGTTTAGCAATATCACTAATAAAATCATAAACTCAAATATACGTAATTGCTGTATGTTACATATAAAAAATTAATTTTTTTGAACTTTGTTGCTTTTGGCACATTAATTTTTAGTTTTCCAATTAATTAAAACCCTTTCGTTTGATTTAGAGCAAATTAAATAAAAAAAAAAATCTCACGTGTATTTAATGTCGATGTTTACGGAAATGTTTTATAAATTTCAAAGTGTTTTATAAGTTTAAATATTTTTTTTCCCTTTAAAGTGCGAATTATTTATAACATTTCCTTAGACAATAATGTTAATACTGTACTGGTGATCACTTTGACCGGAAATATCATCTGGATTTTATTGGGTAAAATTAATATTAGTGGTTAAATTTGAATTTTATCACATAATTTTGTAACTACATACAGTATTTTAAAAATATTTTATGTTGTACATTTAAAAGATTTGTTAGAAATATTTTCTAACTTGGCGTAAGCTGAATTCGCATCGGTGAATTATGCCTTTGAATGCCACTTTTAGAAAATTATCTCGGAAGGTTTTATTATCTTGAGATGTCAACATTGGCTTAGAAATGGTTGACTAATTCAGCTTTATGCTTTTTTTTAAAAAAAAAAAAATAATAACGGTAATTGTCATCATATTATTGAATGCCTAGTTCAACATAATTAGGTATCTTGAATGTTTGTCATTTTTTTCTTTAAATAAGAGACGATAATTACAAAATAGGAACTTAACAGACGGTTGTTGTTGTTGATACTTTTTAGTTTGTTTTGACATTAGGATAAAGAGCGCTCTACTTCTTTATCGATTGGCTTTCTACAGCTTCGTTCTTGATACTGTGCTATAGTTGAAATCGAGAAATCTTGCTCAAAAAAAAAAAAAAAAAAAGAGATAGCTTGGGATATAAAAAATATAGCACAAGTAGTGGCAAACGTTGAAATGAATTTGCAACTACAGTGTGAACACACTTATTTTTTGCATTACAGTAATTAACTATTTTTTTCCCCTACCAAACTCTGCAATAAACAGATAATTATAATTCACTGTACAATCTGTACTATATTTCTATATGCATTAATAATTTTTTTTTTTTTGGTTTTGATGTTGGCGTGAAGGACGTTGTGCAAATTGTGTTGTTTTGCTTTTGGTTATTTTATAATTATTTATTTGATGCAAAAATGTCACTTTTTGCATGCATGAACATTATGAAATGCGAAATTTTCTGTGTTTATTCGTATGACTATATTGGCATTTCGTTAGGGGAATTGTAATGGCATTAGGGATGCAAAGGAATGCACTTCCCAAAACGTATTTAAAAGTACGTGACAAGGGAAATCAATTTTCCTACCTATAGGCTGTACCTATTACCTAAAAAAGTTATTAATCTATTATTGCATGTCCTAAATTATTATGGTTAAATGATCAATAACTTGAGATTTGACTGTTACCATAATTTATTATTTTCTATTGAATAAAGTTTATATTGATTATAATTAGGGGGTACCTAACCAATTCTTTTATTTTGTTTTAGGATCGGTAATAAAGTACGAGGCGAAACAATAAATGCCGGAACAGAAGATGTCCGAGAAAGAGGAGCGAGCTCCTAGTCATCCGCCTATGTCAACAACTACCGCTCAAACTCCAAATGTTGATTTGGGTCCCGAAGTCAACATTCTAAATGATCGTTGCATTTACAACGATACCGACTACCAGGAAGCTATATGTACTATGTGCGCAATGCTCCTGGTTTTTGGCATTGTTTATAGTTTATTTGGTAAAATTGCACATTTTGTTTTCAATTACCAAGACAGCAACTACAGTATTTTTAATTTAATGTTTTTGTAGGTTATCGTTGTTTTAAGGCTGTGATGTTTCTCACCGGAATGCTATTTGGAACAGTTGTTGTGTACCTGATCTGCCTAGAAGAGAACCTCCTACCGGATTTCGGTAACGAAGGTGTAGCGATCGGTGCTGGTGTTCTTTTTGGACTTATCACCATGTTAGTTCAGTACGTGGGTCTTTTTATGACTGGGTTCCACACCGGAGTTTTGATCGGTATTATTGTGGTAACGGTGCTAGATCACTTTAACCGACCGTCCACGGTTTGGATTACGGTTGGTATTCTCATCGGGTGCGGGCTCATTTTCGCGGTAATAACACTGCAATGGCAAAAAGGGTTGACTATCATTGGAACTAGTATTTACGGAGGAGCTGTAATGGCGGCTAGTCTAGATTATTTTATCGAAAAAGCACAAATGGTGATTTGGATATGGGATAAAGTGAAAGTTACTCCTTCCGCGCAGCCGTGTTGGTTTAGTTGGCTCATTTTAGCCGTGTGGCCCTTCATGATTGTGGTTGGCACAGCAACTCAATTCGCAATTACAGGGAAAGAGATTTATCATCAAGATAGTAAGTATCATTAGTGATAGTATATTTTCATATTTTCTGAAAGGTAACGTTATCTTAGGATATTGTTTGTTATAGTGAACTGAGTTAAGAAATGTTTTTTAACTCGTAAAGTTTTACGTACATAATTATTAATTATTATACAACTAATTTTTGGTTGTTAAAGAAATTTATTTTGAATTTAAGCGTAAATCATTTCAGTTTTAATTATTGAAAGTGCAGTAATTGAATAATCAAAAGGCATTACGCCATAACTTGGAATTTGCAATTCGTTACTTATATAAGAATTTTCTAATAAATTTACTATTTTTCATTATTTTAGTTTTGCCATCGAAAAAAATTCGTCAACAGTCCAACGTTCAGCGATTACGTAATAGAACAAATAGAGAAAGTTTGAAGCAGAGGAGGTTTAGATATTTATATCAAGTCAGAACCGCTCGCGGGGATGTCTTATCTCAGGTAAAGGATAATTACTATTTTAATTGCAAATTTGAATTTAATGAAGTTGTAGATAAATTCATGATGATTGTTGCTATTTTTGCAGAGTTACATTCAATCATTACAAACTAAAGCTAGTCCTTTTGGAGATGGAGAATGCGAAGGAGAAACTAAAACCACTAGTTCTGATTTAACTCATCTGTCCAGTACTTTGAGTGGTGCTCCGCCAACTTGCAGTGCTAACACAACTTTGAGTCACGTGCCTTGAACTATAACTGAAAAAAAAAAAAGTTGCAGAGTTATATTTGTTTATCCGTTTTGTAAACAAATTTTCCATTCGTAGAAGAGCCAGCAGTATTAATTGTCGGTAGACATCGATTCCATTCATAGAGCTCCGCTATTTCAATGGTTTTGGAGTAGTTGTCTGTTTTCATCACGAAAATGTTTGTGTTAAAGAAAATGTTAAAGGTAGGGAGCGATAACTTAAAGCATCTTAATACCTTAACCTCAACTGTTTGTTTCATCAACTTTTGTTCCATTTTTCAATTGAACATTTCCTGATTTTTTTCATTTCCAAAACATTTTTTTTTCAAATATCATTTATCA
Source organism: Polydesmus complanatus (assembly GCA_034692225.1). NCBI lineage: Eukaryota > Metazoa > Arthropoda > Diplopoda > Polydesmida > Polydesmidae > Polydesmus > Polydesmus complanatus. The sequence goes on from JAQGAZ010002259.1 coordinate 18,370, forward strand.
ATTTATTCCATTAACATATTATGTATATTAGATTTTTTTTTATTGATGAAGCTCAAATTTTGAAATTTACAGTAACTGCCGTTTTTATACTTTTAAAAGTTTTATTGTATGTATTATATTTATCTCTTCGAGTTTATTTGCTAAAATAAATATTCTTATTTGATGAGTTTGTGTACAATGATACACGTTAAGATAAATTATTACAATGGGCACTATTATCGCTCGAGTTTTACCGAAGGTCTTTCAAAAAATGCGGATCATTTGTTTTTTGAACAAAATGAACATTTACTGCCATTTTGTTGGTGCGCCAGGTGTCTTAATTTATTATTTTTTAAAAAAAATTCAATTTCGTCACTTGCATTTCAAGAAAATGTTTCTTGTCTTTAAGATATTGTTTAACTTATGATATTTGTTGAAGAACATGAAATATTAGTTTTTTCAATAAATATTTATTATATTGTTCAAAGTTTTAAATACAATTTGTAGTAAGATCATTTTAATAAATTAGTAATTAAGAAGAGCACTTACTCCATACATCATTCTATCTTAAAGTTAATAAAAATTGAGTCAAATTGTAGAACGCGAGCAATTAAGAACAAGAAACTTATTTTTTTTATTTATAATATTATTATTTGTGTGGTGAATGTTCAACAACTAATTATTATTATCAAACTAACAGGTTATCATTTTACTATATTATAATAATTAAATCGAATGCTGTAAAGTATTTTCTCACGAAAGAATAGCCAACCAAAATTAATACTTTCTAAATTAATTTCTTTGAAAGATACAGGTTGACTATAATTCTGACGACAATTTTTGGTTGGAATTACAGTGGGTAAAAAAAGTATTGGCAATGCATGTTTTTTAAGCAGAAAACTGAAAAAAAAATAAATAATTATAAAT